>RJWM01035040.1:0-19245 GCA_004363535.1 Dasyprocta punctata | reverse complement strand
ACTAAAAAGATTAACTTCTAATCTGTTGGCTACTTATCAACTTTTTCAATGAATAAGAAAACTTTACATCTCATTTTATGAGTTAGACTAGTCAGTATTGTTCTGTAATTCTAATAATTTTTGCTTTATATATTTAAGATTACTTTGTCAAGTATATCCATTTGAGAATTACAGTCTTCCTAGTAAATTGAGGCTTTCAATTTTATTTAGTGACATTTATCTCCCTAATATTTTTCATTTTTAATTAGTATCTATTATCCTACTTAATGTTTACATTCCTTGTGGAGAATTGGTACAAATACATAATGAATTTTAATTCCTTTTTTCAACCTCTTTTTCTTCCCTTTCCTCTCCCTTTCACTCATCTCTTAATCTCCTTTTTGCACATGTTTGCTACACATTTGTTATGATTGATTCATTGTGTCAACATGAGAAGTGTAGAGGCTTAACTAAATAACTCAGCAATTCTGGGGCGTAGAGGACATGTCCTAGGGAGGTTGTTTGCACTCTAGAATGTTGTAATGGTTGATACATTGTGTCAATTTGAGAAGTTTAGAAGCTTAATGAAGTGGACATCCTGAGCCTGTGTAAGAGGAGGGCAGGGAGAGGCGGTAAGTGCTACACCCGCTCCATGGCAGGCAGCCTGCTTACAATATAAGGCAGGAAAAGAGGCTTGTCCCCTCACTTTCTCTCCCTTGTTGCTTTTGCTGTTTCTGCCACCTTGAACTGTTGCCCCTGTGTCATGCCACTCTGCCTTGGAGCTGGCTGTTTATGGTCTGAAACTTCCACGAACTGTAAGCTAAATAAACCTTTCTTTCCTTAACTTTGGGTATCAGGTATTTTGCCCCAGCTAGAGAAAAAAGCAACCAAGACACACTCCTTGTGTGAAGTTGGTACATGTACACAACCCACTTCATTCCTTTTTTCATCCCCTTTCCATGGACCATGATACCGTAATGTTAAGTGAAATATATCAGACACACAAGAACAGGTAAATATTGCACGATTTCTCTTATTAAGAAACTCAATTTATAAATAAAAGATAGATGTTAGGATGTAGAAAGGTAGATCTTTCCCTAACAATTTTTGAGTTAAATTTTTCTATAAACCTTTACATGCATAAACCATATAACTGTTTTCTTATACAGTTCTAACATAAAAGAGGTTCCTATACTGGACACAAAAGCAGACTTTTCTTTGTCAAATATCTGTTTAATAATTTCCCTCTTGTTCATTTATATTTCCTTATCTATTTGATACAGTAATTCTTATATTCTACATCTGATGCTCCCGTATCAAATAATTAGGTGCTCAATCTGATAGAATGTTTGCTGGCTTTTGTTAACTCTCACACATGTTAGTTTGTGAAGCCTTTTTGGTTGGCCTTACTGAGTTGGGAAACCATTATGTGTTCAGGGGAGAACGTATAGGACATATTTTCCACTAGGGAAGATTTGCTTTTGTTAAGAACTGGGGAATATTTCTACCCTGGGACAACCTGAGAATTTCAGGAAAATGCAGGCTTAATCCAGGAATCTCAGGTTTTGTTTATCTAATTACACTTGAGAGTCATTGCTTGTAAAATCTATAGAATACAAGTATGTACATACTTCATCTCTGCTAATGTATCATATACTCCTTCAAAAGCAGTTTATGTAACCTTCTCATTCCCACTCACTGCAGTTACTGATGTAGTGATGTTCCTTCTAAGTTTTGATCAGCTTCGTGCAGCTTTAATCTCTCTGTGACTCATTCCTTTCTGAGGTTGGATCAGTTTCCAATATTTTATTCCTTGTGCTTTCTGTGTCATGAAACATATATAAGAGATTTTTTTAAGGTAAAATTTTTCCTCACTTTGTGTGCTAGTTTCTTCTTGTCCTCAAATGTATCTGAGACACCATGGAATGAGATACCTACAGGAAGCTGCTTAAATCCTGAAGATGAAAGGTTGTCAATGCCCAGGGAGCTGTGCGGTACAGCAAATGAATAAATGTGGCCCTCTCCTGAAGTTGGAGACCCCAGAAATGCATGTCAAACGATCTATTATCAGTCTCTCTTAGGAGTAGCCAACCTTGGAACTTGTCTTTATATTGGCTTTCCTTTCTTTTTTACCCACTAGACCAATCCATTTCTACTGCTCTGTGGATCATTCTCCCAGTAAACTTTCTGTATTCAAACTTTTGTTTCACACTCTGACTCTGGCCAATCTAGATTAAGACAGAACAAAATGAGAAAGAAAATAAAACAGTAAAATGACACAGTGATTGGTGTCATGGAGGGAAAACTCAGAGAACCTAGGTTTTAGGAAAAGAGGATAGCTGACCTAAAACCCAGATGTACAAAAAGAACCAATCAATCCTGTAGAGATGTGGTGCTGAGTTTTGTAAGCAGAGAAACAAGTCACAAAGCTCTAAGTTAAGAGGAAAACCCAAAAGAAAATCAGTGCAGTGGAAGAGAGGATGATTAGGGCCTAATCACAGAGAGGGTCAGCAGCCACAATTTGGAAATACAGGTTTATTCTGATTGAAACAAAACCCTCATGTGAGCTAGAGAGAGGAGAATGAAAAGATCTGATTTGTATATGCTCCAGAATCTTACTAGATCTCAAAATCATATGTTCTTTTATTTAAAAAATGTCATTGAGAACAACTTTAAGTTGTCCTGAATTCATAGTCTTTGTTTTTTTTTAAGCAAATACTATGTGTCTGTGTTATATGATTTTTACTTGAAGCCACATAACCTCTTTACCCACCCTATCAATCTGATATTAAAAAAAAAATCCTTATATTTAAAACTTTTGACTGTGTCTGTGATCACGGTCACATAATTCACGCAGTACAACAAGGCCAAATATGGCAACAATTTTTGGTTCCCTGTTACATTCACTCAATTTCTGTTAAATGAAGAGCATGGTTTACTAATGTCTTCTCATGCTTGTTGGGCTTGAGAATGCTCTCCTCACCGCAAAACCACCAGCACTCAGCACAGGCGGTCCTGGCATTGCACTGCTGTGTGAGAGTGTGAGTGACCCAGCGACCACACCTGCTGAAACCAGGCAAAGTGATCTCAATAATCACCATCTGTTTTAATTATTCTCTAACCTTTCAGTATTTTTGTTCAAACCTCATTTTTGGTCACAACCATATAGAGAATTGAAAAAACTAGTAATACTCATGTGTATTTTAATTGACAAAAACTGCTAAAATTTATCATGCATTGTTTTAAAATACATATACATAGCACCAATGGCTGGTGATATAACTCAACAGCACTGTGTCTGCCTGGCAAGCGCAAGGTCATGAGTTCGATTTCTGGCTAAAATAAAATAGCACAATGACTAAATAATGCTAATAACAAAGGCCTTACAAGGGGCTGGGGATATGGCACAGCGGTACAGCGCCTGTCTGACAAGTGCAAAGTCCTGATTCAATTCCCGACACCAAAACAAAAACAAACAAAAACCAAATGCCTTACAAGATGTAGTTAATCTTTTTTTGGTGAGAAGCGAACTAACATATATCAAGTAGACTATTGCACAAATTAAACTGTGTAGAGACATTGAAAATTAAGGTATGCTATAAATTGAATTGTTTGCCCCCCAAATTCGTACGTTGAAATCAGATTTTGTTTTTATAACTATATATTTATTTATTTGCAGTGCTAAGTCAAACTCAGGGCCTTGCACATGGTAGAGAAACACTCTGCCACTGAGTTGCATCCCCAGCCCAAGGTATGGCTTTTAGGAGGTACTTAAAAGTTTAATAAAGACATATGGGTGGGTATTATACCATAGGACTTACAGTTTCATAAAAAGAGGAATCTCTTTCTCTGTATCTCTCTGTCTCTGTCTCTGTCTCTTTCTCTCTTTATCTCTCTCTTCCTCCCTCCCTTCCTCTCTGGGCATTTACACTAAGAAAAGTTCATATGAATACACAGAGAGATACTTAAGAGGTGAGGGAAAAGGTCTTGATTAAACCTACCCACATAGTACCTTGATCTTGGATGTTCATGCCTTCAGA
The DNA here is from genome assembly GCA_004363535.1 of Dasyprocta punctata. Taxonomy (NCBI): domain Eukaryota; kingdom Metazoa; phylum Chordata; class Mammalia; order Rodentia; family Dasyproctidae; genus Dasyprocta; species Dasyprocta punctata. The sequence continues at coordinate 15,226 of RJWM01035040.1, read as the reverse complement.
AGTGTGAAATAATTTTTTGGCATTTCACATGCTCACTCTCTAGTGCTTTATGACAGCCCAAGCTGACTAAGATGTTTTATTTATTTGTTTTATATTACAAAAGAACATAGGATTTTATCAAGAATAGTTCAAACAAAGCTTAGTTTTCTGCTATAATTGAACTGATGGTCCTGAGCCAGGTCTTTTCCATGCCTTGGCAAATTGTCATATGCCTTTCTAAATTTGAACTGGTTCCTTGCATTTTATCGTTTCAGATTTCAATGCCAGGAAATATCTCTGAGAGTTCTTCTAATGTGAAGTTTTTATAGTTGTCACTTCTCCTGGGCAACTCCATCCTTCCTTTTCAATCACTTTCCTCATTTACATTAATAAGTTCACCTCCACTAAGTTCTTCCGGCTTCTCACCTAGTGTCTCTCAAACTGTGGCAGTGTCTATATCCCAAAGGAAAAATCTTTTTGTTCTGAATTCATTTCATCCAATTTGAATTTCACCTACAGTTTTTGTTTATCCATCTCCCACTATCATTGTTATTGGCTGATTCCTTTTTTGACTTACTCACTTTTCTAAAATACTGAATGGTTCCATTACTAGGGAACAAGGCGCACTCAAGTACCTCTGCTGCTGTCTGTACCTAATCTGAATAACAAGGGCACAGTGGCCAATCACCAACAGGCTTTGAGAGAAGAGATATGGTTGGCCACTGACAATAATGCCCACCTCTTACTTACTCAGTGAGCAACTAATAAAGACTGGACTTGTCATATTTGCAGTTAATTTTCTAAGGTAACTGAATCTTGAACTGTGTTGTTAGAGGGCTGCTATTATTTAACTTGGTGATCAAAATTTGTGCATATTAGTGCCATAGAAAACAAAAGATTAATGTTTTCATCTTTATCATTTAGATAGGTTAAAAGATAGCAATTCTATTATTTTATAGTTTGACTCCTTAATCTGAAACCTAGTACTATGCTATATGGGCAAATTACTTATTCTAATCACTTTGGGTCTCCACAACCTCATTTGTAAAACAAAACTATTAACCATATTTAACGTTATTTTTTCTTCTACTTATCCACTGCACACTTGTAGGCTAAGTAGAATGCTAAACATGTCAGTATGATAAATGCTTAGAAAACATTTACAATAGCCAAGAAATGAAAACAACCTAAGTGTCCAACAACTGATGAATAAGTAGAAAAAATGTGGTACATATATACAATGGAATACTATTCAGCCACAGACAGGAGTAAACCCTGTCATTTGCAACAACACTGATGGAACTAGAGAACATTATGTTAAGTAAAATAAGCCAGACATAGGAGGACAAATACCCCGTGATCAAATTCATACCAGAAAACTAAAAATATTGATCCCATAGAAACTAAAATAGAGTAGAATAATGATTACCAGAGGCTAAGGAGAGTAGAGAGAAGGGAGAGATGGGGAGGGATTGATTATGTGGTACTAAGTTATAGCTAGATGGGAGCAAGATTCTGGTATGTTAATGTACAGCAGACTAACTATAGAAAACAATGATATACTGTATATTTCAAAAAAAGGTTGAAGAGATTTTGAATGTCTTTATCCCAAATGATAACTGTTTAAAGAGATATTCTTACTATAATTTGAGCATCACATAATTTAAAGTCAATATCAAAATATTAATGGCCCCAATAAATGTGTACAATTTTTTGTAATGATTCAAAATCTGAAAAGAGGAAGAGTGGGGAAGAAGGAAGGGAAAGAAAAAAATGAAAAAAGATTGATAAGATAGAAACAAAGCTTTTGTAAATAAGGAGAGGATGAGAAGTTGAAGGGAGAGAAGGGGAATGGGAAAAAAGAAGAATGTATGTATGCCATGTACAGGTAAAAATTTCCTCTGGTGAATGTGATGAATGTGTATAACTAAACTGTAGCAATATATTTAATTAATGAAAAGAAAAAAATCACATTTACTATTTCTTTTTCTTTGAAGATGTTAGCCCCCATATTGTTTGATCAGTGAGTTTTTAGTTTTTCCAAAGATGGCATGTATATTTTAAAAATATTCTGATCATACCATTATTCACTCATAAAATTAGAATATATGGTTAAGAAAAATCATAATTTCCATATAAATATGAAGTATCTCTTCAAATAGTTTATTTTTAAGAAATAGTTTAAATAATTGGTGGTTAAACTGTACATAGTTTAGTAGTTCTTATAACCTTTCCTTTAAGGTCCCTGGAAATTAACTAATTCATATAATAAAAACAAAAAAAATGAATATTAGTCCAAAGGACCATTTGATTGAGACAAGTTTTTATATTGCAACACAATACTCACAGCTGAAAAGCACCAACTTTAAAGTCATTGATTTTGTGGGAAGATACTGTCTTTCTGTAATTTCACTCATTTTAACTTTTTCTTGTCTGTGATTTAGTGGGACAACTCTCAATTATGCTATTAAATGTCTCATAAATTGTAGCTCTTAAAGCAAATACTAATGAGAACTTTAATTCTCCAAAAATCTCATGCTCTGAAGAAATTTAATATTTTAAGAGGTATTTTATCTTTAGAGATGCAAAAATGTATTTGCACAAATAGATTGGCTTATTCTTTGAAGCATAAAGAAAGAAAATAAAACTACAGGTGCATCTTTCACACAGAACTGTATCAGAACATTATAATGTACAAGACTGCTTTGAAGTGATTCTTTCATAATTTTTTTATTCTTTCATAATTTTAATCAGATCTCAGTAGCATTTAGGAAAGAAAACCAAAGTTATACGGTCACTTTACAAAAAATTTTTTTTGCATTTAAAAGTTCTTTTTAAAGATATAAAGCATAGGGTAGTCATTTTAATGGTTTGAAAAGATAATAGTGAGGATCAAGGAATAAACACAAACCAGTTACCATCACTTTTAATTTAAATTATAATTAATCTGTCTTATTTTCACAAAGGTGATTTAGTATAACTCTATTAAGAATAGTCTCTTCCATCTAATCATGATTTAAACAATTATCGTATTGAAGTTGTTAACCCAGAACTTTAATATTAAATGTATTTACTGAAGGAAACTTTAATCATTTCAGTGTTTCAGGTAACAGAAAACTATGTTAGCTGAAATAAAAAGAGATGAAAAATACTAAGTATTAGGAACTCATATATTTCTGATGTGAGGAATTGGCAAACATTTTTGAAGATATTTTCCACCAAAGATACAGAACATGCACGATCCATAACCTCAAATCTATATTCTTAGATATATCCACAACAGAAATGGGGCATGTCCATGCAAAGATGTATTGGGATATTTAGACCAGCGCTATTTTGAATAGCCCTGCACCAGGGAGCTACCCAACTGTTCATCCCAGGAAGCTGGACCAAAGGTGACACTCACCGATTACCAATAAGAATAAACCATCTGCACTGGCACACCATCTCATAGATTAATCTTCCAAACATTACGTTAAATAAAAGAAGTCAGACACACAAAAATACATAGAATATGATTCCATTGTATGAAATACTATGTCGTCAAAATCAACCTATAGCATCGAAAGTTCAAATAGTGATCTGGGGGTGGGAGTTTGTGTATGGAAAGGAGACTGAGAAGACTCACAAATGACAGTCTTATTTGTGAGTGCTGTTCACACAGCTATATTGTTTATGAAAATATACTGAGCTATCTACTTTTGTATACATACTTCTTGTAAATTATAACTCAATAAAAGTTTAGCAGTAAGAAATAAAAGCAGCATGCTTGTGAGATCATTTTGTTTGATCGCTTCAACTCATATACTGTCTTCACATTAACTTTATGATATCAACAGCTAAATGTACTTAAAAACAAAACTATCATCTTCCTTTCAGTATATTTTTAAATTAACTAGTGATTCATTCATAAAACACAATCCAAAACCTACTTCTACAAAACATCATTGTACTAGCATGGTCATGGTAATGTCATTTGTTTTTCTGATCGGTTTAAATAGATTAATACACCTGAAGATCACAGAATAAGTATTTTATACTTCTCTTTAGAAAGGCATTTTATCACATACATTGAAACTTATAAATAGTACAATATACTGTAGTTAGTTGAACGTAATTACTGAGGATTAGAGTCACAATATTGCTTGTAAAATAAAAGGTATGCAGAGTCAAAATTATCCTTGAGAATTTTCAATTCCATGTTGACACAGAGAGATTAGATGATAGCTTCCAGTCTGTACAAGACAGACCATTCTTTCTTTGATACTAATTTGATCACTTTTTCTCTGAACATGAGGGAAAGGAGCTGCTTTGCATTTAGAGCCATATTATTGAAAGGGAACAAAAATATCAGAATCAAATCAGCCTGAGGCTGTCATTAACGTGGTAACAGCAACTGTACGGTCAGGGTTCCTATAGGACATATACTCACTAGGTAAGGTAATCACCTGCATCACCTATCCTATTTAAATTATTTTCTCTTTCATTGTTACCCCCGCCTTGGCCCCACTGTGGTAGTTTCATAATTAAATTCACAAAAATTTCATTTCAAAAATCATAGGACTGTATCATTACTAATAAATAAATAAATAAATAAATAAGGCCCACATTTTATAGCCACACAGGTATGGAATCAGTGGCTGGACTTACTATGAATTGAAGACCCTTAGTATAGGCAACTGAAAAATGGAAACAATATATATTTTACACTGCAACGATAAAGATAAAAGATAAATATATACAGCATGCCTCACAGGCTATATAATATTTAACACATCCTAAATGCTCAGTAAATAAAATTATTGTTGTGGTAGAAGATTACAAAAAAAATAAATTTAAAAATTAAGATGCATTCCAAAAGTGTTTGAAATTAATTACTCTGTTAAATTATTTGCAAAAATAATTTTAAACAAAATGCATTCATTTCACCTGAGGGTCTTTTCTGCAAAGCTCAAGACTATGTGGCCTCAGTACTACCCTTCCAAGATCTTTCCCCTCACCCGGTTCTCACCACACCATTCCCAGGGCGGTCTCTTTTCCAGCCCTCTAGATCTGTGCTGGTGGGCACGCTTGGCCAGCAGGAGGCAGCGCAATGGATGAAGCTCATGTTCTGGTCATTGGTCTGTGGAGCTCATGCGTGTTTTTGGTCTCTGTGTTCAGCAGTCATGAGAATAACTCGGGCTGGCCTAGTAAGGTGACAGCAGAGTCAGGTCACTCAGCCTAACAGTGCCAACTGAGGTCCCAGACGTGTCCCAACCCCTCAGTGATCAGCAGAGCCAGCCTGCAGTTCTGCTTTGGCCACTCACAACTGACCACAGGCTGCAAGGAAGACTAGCCCTCACTAGAAATGCCTGGTACATCCATGCGGCTAAACATATGTTTACTTTGTCAACATAGTTTGGTGACTTCTTTTTTATTCAACAATACCTTCCTGTAGAAATTGCGTATTTTCTCATTTTCAAATTTTCTTTTAACCTTAGAACATTAATTGATATTTGAAATTTGGAGATTGTAAAATTCCTATGTATTATGTAATATGTTCAGATATTCCATAATACTCCAATGAGTCATATATATGCAAAAATCTATAGTTGGTTGCATAAAAAACTTCTCCTTGTCTCACATCACAATCTTCCTCATTTCTTCTGTAACGATGCTCTTGCAGATCTACAGTAACAAAGATGATGTTCAGACCCTGATTTCCATGTAAAACGACAATTTTCTATCTGTCACACTACAAATTTATAAACAGGAAATATAAGAGAGATTCTGGCCAAGGCAATGAGATCAAACACACTTTACTTCAAACTTGGCACATGATTGGGAGACACATAGTTGAGAAATTAAATTTAAGTTAACCAGTATAGCATTGTAAATAATAACTTAAGAGAATGCATATTTAAATTTCTTCTTAAATTAAAAAAAATCAGGCCCTCAAAATTTAGGGACCCAATCTAAAAATGGGCATCTGAGATGAATACATACTTCTCAGATGAAAAAATACAAATGGCAAATAAATATATGAAGAAATATTCAATATCAATGGACATTTGGGAAATGCAAATTAAGACAACACTGAGATTCCATCTCATCCCAGAAAGAATGGCCAAGATAAAAAAAAAAATCAACCAATAACAAATGCTGGAGGGGCTGTGGGGAAAAAGGAACTCATCTCCACCATTGGTGGGAGTGTAGGCTGGTGAAACCACTGTGGAAATCAGTGTGGAGATTCCTCAAGAAACTAGGATTAGAGATCCCATTTGACCCAGCTATCCTGCTTTGGGGCATTTTCCTAGAAGAATTGAAAACATCATACCACAGTGATATTTGTGCACCCATATTTATATCAACACAATTTGCAATAGCCAAATCTTGGAAACAACTCAAATGCCCATCATTCAAGGAATAGATAAAAAAGATGTGGTATTTTTATGCAATGGAGTACTACTCAGCTATAAAGAAAGATTGCATCAAGACTTTAATAAGGAAATGGACACAACTTGAGACCATAATCATAAGTGAAATAAATCAAATTCACATGTGTAAATACCATATTGTCTCCCTAGTGTAAGAAACTGAAAAAGTATATGTGATCTAAAATCTACAATAAATACTGTGTAAGGGTAAGAAACTGCTCAAAGAGGAAAAGTAATTCAGATAGGGGAAAGGAGGAAAGAAGGAGGGGAAAAGGAAAAGACATAAATTTGTATAAACATATACATAAGATAGCTAAAATGACTACACTACTAAATGTATTAGTTATTGGAAAAGAACAGTTAATACGCATATGATTAGATCAATTTTATATGTCTATATCTGTTAAAGAACCCTTTTGAAGGTAACGATATACAATATTACAACCATTGGCAAATTCCTATCATCTTGTTTTGTAAACCTATACTGTTATTGTATTGGATTTGTTGGTGTTGTTTGTCTCTTTTGCTTTTTGTTTTTCTTTACTGTGTCTTTTTCTCTTAAATAAATAAATAAATAAATTTCTTCTTAAACTTAAATAGGTAAAAATGAACATGTTGTGGTAATTAAATTTTTCTTCTCTCCCTATCCCTATAGGATATAACATTGCCAGTTAGTTAACTATCCCTCCACTGGTATTGTATGTTTTATATGCATATTTTATATATTTGTAAAAATGCATATGCATATGTATTTGTGGGTTTGTAAGTATGTCCCTGCTTCTTTGTATATTACAGCTTTTCTCAGAAGTCTTGTCATATTAGGCTTCATGGATTTTAAGGCAGAGATGTGCCATGAGATGACCCATATCAAGGTATTCAGAGGGTCATACTGATGAGTGACTGTGATGGCCTGTCCTGACATGTCTAAAAGACCAATAAGAGCTTCAGATTTTCTATTCAACTTTCAAATTTTTTTTTCCTTCCACTGAAGAGAGAAACAAAATGTGATTGTCAGAAATTTGGAAAGTCATTAGAAAACACATTTCCTCTCTTTTTGAAACAACATTTGATGAATTCATCATATAGTCTTATCCTACAATAGAAAAGCATTGAAGTAAAAATGCGGCATTCAAATTTAAAAAGGCAGAGAGAATTAGGCTTCACTCTGGATGATAGTCTTTTAAGACTTTAATTCTTTGTTTAAAAAGTATTTTATTGTCTTAATAATATCAGCCATTCTTTATTTAAAATTCATATTATCTAGGAACACCTCGTGAGGAATCAAGCTATATCCTTAAAAGAAAATTAAATGTTTAAAAAAAATAGATGCTCAGAAAAGTAGCCATATCCAAGACCATACCCACTCAGAAGTCAAGTGTAACCAAATACAGACTCTGCACCTTTTAGAGAAACATTTATTATTTGATGATTGCCTTTCTCAAAACCACTCATAAAAATACAGTAACATACCACAAATAGAACAAAATTCCTTTTAGTGTTGAGTACAAAGAAAAAGATCAGTTATTGAATTACTAAATTTCTAAAACAATTCAGTCTATATTATATATTGAAAAAATAAGATTTTGGAGTGGTTGTTTTATTTATCACTTTGCCGTCTACTTCTGATGACTTTAGCTAAGTCCAGAAAATATGAAGTTGACAAAATTGTAACAAGGTATTATCAGAAATTGAAACTGCAGTTCTTTTTTTAATAATCAGATTAAATTCAGGGTACATTTCCCATCATAAGAATTGCAAAGTGCTTGAAATCTGGGACAGATTTTTTTCAGCAGTGTTACAGGAACTGCCGTGGGAGGAAGGAGAGGAGGCAGCGGAAGTAAAAGAAAGAAGGAGGAAGGAGAACTGGAGAGAGGGTTTGAAAAAAGAAAGATAGAAGAATGGGAGGGAGGAACGGCAGAAGAAAAGAAGGCAGACAACCAAAACAGCCTACTCAAAAAGCAGTGTTTCCATGAAGAAGCAGTTTTATTAAAGATAGACCCTTAGCTTGCTAGAGAATGAGAAGACATTCTTTCCAGACTTTAAATTGGAAGATGACTATGTCTGCTGGATTTATCGCATATGAGGCTGCAAATCTTCTTAGAATACCAACAAGTGGGCTTCAGAGAATTATGTACTGAGGACACAATGATAGCTATAAAAATAAATAAAAAAACTTTGGTTTTATTTCTCACTGGAAGAGAGCCCATAAAACGTGAAACTTTTTCAAAAGAAAAGTCAGAAGCAAAAACTCCATCTAAGGAAACATTAATTTGAACATCCGGGGAGGTGGGAGTAGAAAACTGTTCACACTATTTTTTTCTCCTCCATTATATTTTCTCTTCCTGATAATTTTAGGAATAACATCATATCCTGTATTCCTCCAGCTATTGCTAATGCTCTGAACTTTCTCTTCCTGCTTGGCAATGATCCATCAATCCATCATCTTTCCACTATTAAATCTATTTCTCAATATGGGTCACTTGAGTCAAAATTACTCAGTTACAGATAAAATACAACCCTCCACTAGAGGGACATATTTTTATCTCAATATTCGGAGAGTTGCCTCTTTAACATACTCCAGTGTTAACAAAGGTTACATTCATCACTATTCAGTAATAGACTACAATTTAGAAAACTTCTTTCCTTTCGGTTTATAGGCATAAACTCTATTAACATAAAGTGGGAATTATGTGACTTAGAAGAAGTGGGATCAAACCCTTTAATCTAATGGTGAAAGTGGTGACTTCTCCAAATTGTGCAGTCTGAACACATATTAGTACCTACTGAAATACTGTTTTAATCCTTGGAGCTGTGGCCTAGTAGTACTCAAGTAGTGAGAGAAAAATGAGAAGCAACTCTGTACTGAGTCAGTGTGTTGCTAGTGTCTGTGAACTTCCTCATTCTTTATTCCATTCTATTTATTTTCTGGTGCTAGGGTTCAAACCCTGGGCCTCATCTGTGTCCAGCAAATGCTGTATCACTGAGCTACAACTCTGTGCCTTATCTTTTATTCTCAATAATGACTTGTTCTTCATAATAAGAGAAATTCACTGTGTTAGAGTATGTCTGCTCATAGTGATAATTTTTTTTTCATCTCTTATTGCTGCTTACATAAGAGCCTGATAAAACTTTCACCCCAAATCCTTATTTGACTCTTAATCACTATAAATACAAACTATTTTACACATTTGACAGGATATAAATACAAATTTGGGCATCTATCGGGTGTTTAACAAAGGCCATAATAATTAGACAATTCTGATGAAAAACAACTTCTATATTGTTGAAAAATCTATAATGTACCCAGGTGATGTGCTACATATATTATTTAGAATTTTTACGTTAAATTCTAATGTTTTCTAACTAATATTATACAAAAATTTCTATAGTCCTATTATGTATACCATCTGTAGGAAAAACTAATATTAAAGCCAGCCCAGCAGTGGAGTTCAGGAAGTTACCAAAGTACTTTATTATAATAGTTCATTCATATTAAAAACATTTCCCAAGAAAACCTATATGTGGAATATAACTAGTGTGGGATATCCCATTAAAAAGATGACAGGTGGAATTATGAGACACTACACAAAGTTCGTCAAGAAATGTATTTTTTCTTTAAAAATATGCAGACTAATGACTTAACTTATTTCTATTTTAAGCATATTTTTAACAAGTTCTTTTGTTTCCCTGTACATTAGAAACTATTAATTATAATGGGCAAGGGGGCTACTAAAGCATACTTTCATGAAGAAGTGGTATCCAATACTAAAGATGAGGACAGGACATAATACAGCATCTGACACAAGTATTCAAAAAATATAGCTCTGTGCATCTGTAAGTGTACCTCAAGGCATTTTTTTTTGGTCTGCATGTTTCACTAATGGTAAAAAAAAAAAAGTAATCCTAAATATCTCACACAGAATGTGAAATTCCGTTCAAAATATTATTTAAACCTGGGCACAATGGTGCATGGCCATAGTCCCAGGATTCTGGAATACTGAGGCATGAAGATTGCTAGTTTGAGGTAAGCCTGGGCAACTTAGTGAGACTCCGTCAATAAATACACAAACAATCAAGCAAAAAGAGCCAGGGTTATGACTCATTACAAAGGCCCAAGATTTAATCTCCAGTAATACAAACAACAACAACAAAACTAAGATGGCAGAAAAAGCTATAATTCACTGTTGAAGGCCTTTTATTTTACAGCAAGATTTGTGTTTGTTCACAAAAGAAATAACTATAATTAGTTAAGCAAGTCATCTATGAGAGCTCAGACTCCCAAGGTAAGAAAGCAAACCAGGTTATGGTGTATGTCTTTATTACATGATTGGGGATCAATTTCATTTAATTAACATTGAACCCTGACTCTAGATAAGACACTTGCTGAAGATAATGTATTTGAAATGAAGAGCTTATTATATATATTACATTTCTAATTCATTCAGTTTGATTAACCCAGTCATTAATGACAAGGACTAATAGAAATTTTTGACCCCTATGTCTTATATCTCTCTTTACCCTATCAAAACACAGTTTCAACAAGAAAAATGGATTAGCACAAGCTGAGTTTCATACACTGTTCTGAGGTCTTTAGACAGGTATCTAATTTTTACATTTGAAAAAAAAAAAAAAAAAGACAAGCATCACCCTTCCCTGACAGAGGAGGAACAATCAAAAAGAGGTACTAGGAAACTTGTTCAGTGCTTCATAGCCAGTGAGTGGTAGAAACCAAAGGTTTTTAGAGAAAGGAGGATCATCAGCATGTTCACAGGACAGCATTTATAAAGAACCCATAAATGAACTGTCTTAAATATCATGAATATCAGTTATGCTAGAATCACAGTTATCTGCATAGCATGACTAAATTTAAACAAATATTTAAAATTCTCCAAATATTCCAGGGTTTGTACTGCCCATCAATAGTTTAAATGCAAACAGCACCGATGGGCCTGGATTTCAGAACAATCAGGTTGTCTTGTGTGCAGTGGTCTAAGAGCATTATCCTGTGGTTTATCACAAAATATTCAAAACTGACCACCCTTTAGGAATGCATCATGAAAATTAGCACTGTAAATAAATAAGAAAAAATAAACAATAATTGATAAAAACAATTTTGTGCATTAAAAAAGTTTCAGTTTAAAACCAATGGTTGAAACACTGAAATCTTTTGGTTATAAACAGCAGAAATCCAACTCAAACTAGATTAGGCAAAGGGGATGCTGAGAACATATTTTATTCACTCATCACTCTCCAAAAGAACAAAGTCCCTGAGGCTGTGCTTGCTACACTTGGTTTTAAATCCTGCTCCTGGTGCCTGGGCTTCTCAGACTGGCTTTTTACAAGGCACAGAAAACAGCAAGTAACCCCCAACATTCTCCATCACTGCTGAGCGGCCATGTCTCAGATAAGTTTCTGATTTGTCTAGCTTGGATTCAGGCACAATCAGTTACTTAGTTACTTTTTCGTTGCTGGGACACAACATTCAACACTCACAAATTAGAAGAGGAGAGGTTTATTTTGACTTAGAGTTTGCAAAAGTTTCAGTCCTTAATCCACTGGCTCCAAGGCAGTGTAACACGGCAGAGGGGCATGGCAGAGGAGACACAGCTTATGTCATAGCAGTGGGAAGCAGAGAGAGAGATAGAGAGACAGACAGAGAGAGAGAGTGAGATCAAGGGAGGAGGGAAGAAGACATACCCTTCCAGGCCGTGCATCCAGTGACTACCTCCTCCAATCAGGCTTCACTCCCAATATCATATGTAGCTATAAATTCATTGGTGGACTAATCATACTGTCATCCAAACACCTCTCAAAGTCCCACCTATGAGTGCATGATGCTTCGGAAGGACACGGAGATGTGAACCAGAATAGGGTGCTTACCTAGTCTCTGCAGCCTGCAACTCAGTGCCTGTGTGGGATGAGCTGCTTCACTGGGACCCCAAGGAGTGGGAAAAAGGCAGTTGCCTAAAGGAGGATAAAATAGTTTGCTACCAAAGAAAAAAAAAATGGTGCTTTGGACAGGTAGAAGCAACATTTGACTCCTACCTCGATGCATATTCCAAGTGAGAATCTCTGATTTCATCAATGGCAGCAACAACTATTTTGTACTGAGGACTAATTATCTCACTAAGCATTCAATATTCCTCATTTGGGGATAGGGTAGAAGAAATAAAGATAGGTAGGAAAGGGATAAGAAAAGTATAACTCTAAGGCACGACCACTGTGAAGTCTTTATATTTTGCTTAGAAACTTCCTTGAGGTATAATTTATATATAATAAAATGTTAAAGCATAGCTCAGTGAGTTTTGATCAAAGTACACAGCCTGATAACTACCACCTGCCTAAGTCAGAGACAATCTCCTTTATCTCAGCTAGCTTCCTACCGGCCCTTTGCAGTCAACTCCTTCTTATCCTTGTCTTTCACCACAGTGGTATTCCTCTGTATTGAGAATTGTCTATGTTGTTGCATGTATCAGAAATTTGTTTCTTTTACTACTGAATAGCATTCAATTGTTGAGATATACCACATTATACATTCCATCCAGTTTATGAGATTTTTGGTTTCCTCTAGTATTTTGATATTACAGATAGTCCTGCATTGAATATTCATACGCATAGCAGTACCACAAATGCAAGAGTAGTTAGTACTACATGTTTCATTTTTCTTGGCTACATACCCAGGAAAAGAACTGATGAGTTACAAAGAGAAGTACTTTTTAAATCTGTAAGAAATGACCAAAGGGACTGTGATATTTTTATATTCTCACCAGCAATGAATGACAATTTCTCTGACTTTACATCTTTACCAACACTTAGTATCCTGAGTATTTTTAATTTTAGCCATTCTACAGAGTATTCAGTGATTGTTCTTTGTAAATTTAATTTCTATTTCCTACTGATCAATGACATGTGGTACATACCTTGCTTACTTTGTATCATGTGTCTTTCTCAGTAAAGTGTCTGGCCTAATACTTGCCCATTTTTTATTGTTCTGTATATTTTCTTGCAGTGTGAAAGTGCTTTATATGTTCTAAATACAAGTTCATGGTCAGATATATGGTTTTGCAAATATTTTCTACCTACCTCTCAATCACTTTTTCCTTAAGTCCTTCAGATAAAAAAATTAAAATTGATAAAATCTAATTTATTAATTTCTTTCTGACACATTGTTTTTGTATCATACTTAGAAAATCTTTGGCATAATTTAGATTTCACATTTAGGTTCATGATCCATTTTCATTTATTTTTTGAAGGGTATAAGATAAAGTTGATAGAGTCCCATATAGGTATTGAAGTATATTACTTTTCTGTTGCTGCTATAGCAAATTAACACAAATGCATGGTTATAAACAACATGAATTTATTCTTTCTCCCAATAAAACTAATACATTTATTTCTTATTTTGTTTTTAATATCCCCAAAAGCCTAGTATCACAATTCAATACACAATCATATAGTTACTGAAGTCCTATCATGTTTTCCATAAGTGACTTATTTCATCTATATATTTTATTGCAAATTAAATAATGAAAATACCTTATTGTACATCTTACTAAAATTGCTTATATTACTTGTTATTTTATTTTAGTCCTTTATTTTCCTTTTGATTAGCACATAAAAATTATATACTTTTATGAGATATGAGATACATTGATTATATAATGATGTAAGGGTAATAAGGGTAATTATCATATCATAATTTCAATGTTTTTTCATTTCTTTATAGTGAATGCATTCAAAATCCATTTAGACATATAACATATTATTGTAAACTATATTCCTTCCACTTTGCAACAGAAAACCCAGACTTACTCCTTTTCTTTTCCTGTACATTATTATAAATTTGTTATCTTACAGCTCTATAAGTAAAAAAAAAAATCTAACATAGGTCTCAAGAAATCAAGATGAAGTTGTCAGCAGGTCTGTGTCCTTCCAGGGCTCTAGAGGAGAATCTATTTTCTTGCCCTTGCTAAATTTTGAAGGCTGGTTTCATTCCATGGCATGTGGCCCCCTTCTTCCATCTATAAAGCCTGAAATATGAAGCCACATCTTACACACTCTGCCTTCTCTCTCTCTCTCTCTTTCTCTCTCTCTCTCTCTTATGCTTCCGTCTTCTCCTTTTAGACACATTTGTGATTACACAGGGCCCATATAAAAAATCCACTACAATATTCCAATGTAAATAAGCTTAACTAGTTAGCAAATTTAATTCCATTTGCAACCTCAATTTCTCTTTGCCATGTAATCAATAATAGTCACAGGTTCTGGGGACTATAATAAAGATGTCTTTTGAGGTGAAAGGGCACAATTTGAACTACCACATCAACTGTACCAGCACCATGTTGAAAAGACTACTTTTCCCCATTGAACCAACTGGACACTTGTTGGAAGTCAGTTCACCGTTGTTGCATTTCTGAATGCTGCTCTGATTCCTCTCATCTGCTTATTTTTCCAATAAGACCACACTATCTTAACTGTTTTGAAATCAGTTAGTGTAAGCGTTTACCTCTGTCATTTTTCAGTTTTATTTGGAAATTACAGGCCTTTTGTATTTCCACATAAAGTTTTGAAATGACTCGTCACTTTCTGCACAAATCCTCTTGGAATTGTTCCAGAATTGTATTAGACCTATGGATTAATTAGAGAGGAGACATACTGATAGTGCTGAATTTTTTGATCTGTAAAATTGGTGCCTTTCCATTTGTTTAGGTCTTCATCTCAGCAACGTTTTGTAGTACTTAGTATATAGGTATCACACATCTTTGTTAAATTCACTCTTTAAGGCTCTACTTATTTTTGTGCCATTTTAAACGCAATTGTACTTCTAATTT
>RJWM01035039.1:0-19249 GCA_004363535.1 Dasyprocta punctata | reverse complement strand
AGGATATTGTTGGAAAAACAATCATAACAGATAGTATTTTTCTGTCCTGAAGTTAAAGAAAATGCTCCTGATAGTTAATTATTAAGTATAATGTTCATTGTAATTTTATTATGTAATATTAGTTTCAATGCATAAATAAGAGTAAAATTCTCTCATAATGAACTTTTATCAAGAATGGCTTTTAATTGAACATTCTCAATAACAGTTGAAAGAATCAGAAGTTTTGTTTTTGTTTCTTTCCATGATATATGATGCTAACCATTTTTCTCAGATTCAACCAATCTTGGGATGAGCCCTATGTTTATATACTGTGATTTTTTCCCATGTTACTGTATTTAAATCAAATTAAGTACCCTATCTTTTTTAGGTTTGGACATGAAGGTTACATTAAGCCTCACAATTGGAGTTAATCATCATTGCTTTTCTATGAAGCACTTGATTGAAATGATGATTATTTGTTATTTGAATGCTTTATAAAACTTATTTGGAACACTATAAACCTGATGTCATTTGAGGAAAAGTGGAAGAAGTTCTGAATTTAATTTCTTTACTTTTAACGCACCATTTAGCTCTTTCTCTTTTTCGTTTCTGGTAGCAACTTTGGTCGTTCACATATTCTGTAACTTATTTCATTTAATTTTTCAAGTGTAATATAAAAATATTGTCTAGGTTTTCTTTTACAGTGTTTTACTTGCTACTGTGTCTGATGACATGGCTTTTCTAATAAGATATGCTGGTACCTCTTTTATTTGATTAATCTTGTCAGATATTTGGTTTGTAATTAGTTATTTGTGTATTTATTTTACTGACTTGCATTGTTTGTATAGTTCCGTGGGCCTACTTGTGATAATTCTATAAGTTATGTATCATGCGCTGATCAAGCCCACCTTCCATTCTGCTTTCCTCTCTTTTCCTCCCTCGGGCTAGGAACCCACTTTATGGCTTGTTTCATCTTCCACTGACACCTGTTTGCGTCTTATCAACTTTCCTCTGTCTTTGTTGAGATCACTTTCTACTTTTTATAGATGTTGATTTTAAAGATCAGTTCAATAATGGTCAATCTTTCTCCTTTCCTAATGGATGCACCTGGAATTTAAAATTTTCTTCTAATTATTATTTTAGCGGCATCACTCAAATATTGGTAGGCAGTCATTCTTTATCACTCATATATGGCTATATCATGATTTTTATTGTGAATTCACAAAAAATAAATTATTTAGTAGTCTATTTTTTCACCTCCAAAAGAATATGGTACTTTACTTGATTTTTAGCATTGATTTTTCTCTCAAGGTGTTATTAAAGACCATGATCTTGTGTACACAAAACTATTTGGTATTCATTAAGGTTAGTTTTGAGGCCTAGTGCCTTCCAATTTTGGTAAAAATTTCATATGGTCCCAGTCAAATGAAAAATACTTAGTGTAGTCAGTGATTCAAGTTTGCTTCTAATGTTTTTCAAATGATTTGTACCCTACTAGTTCTTTATCTGACTGACTTATTTGTTGTTAACTTCCTTTCATATTTGTGTGAGTATCAATTTTGTAGTAATTCTGTACATTTTTACTTTAGTAATTTCCAGTTTGAATGTTTTAATGGATATTTTAACATCATCCCTGTATTGGGTGATATACTGTGTACCCCCAAGTCCTCATATCATTTTGATGGGGCTGAATTATTGGTTTGTTATTGGTTTGTTGTCTAGTGCTGGGATTGGCAATGTGAATGCTGTGCCCGTCCAGGAGTGGAGCCGACATACAGTGTAAGGGAAGGCGGGTCTTCCTCTTGCTCGCTTCCAGGCTTCCACCTTCTCTCTCTCTCACCAGCACACTTTGCAGCTTGCAGCCACCATGAATGGCAGCTCCTCCACACCATGCTGACTTGGAGCCAACTAATGGACTGAAACTCCCGAGAAACTGTAACAATAGACCTTTCCTTTCCTAATTTTGGGCATCAGGTATTTTGTCTCAGCAATGAGTGAAAAGTAACTAAGACAATCTGTATGTTTAAGATCCATTTATTTCTTATCTGTGACTCAACTGTTCATATACTGTACCTGTTTTAAAACTTGTTGGTTGCTCTTTCTTCTATTGATTTGAAAAGATATAAAAACTAGTTACTTATCTGATGTAAATATTTTCCCACTTTCTCATTTCTGTTTTCATTTATTCATACATATTTTATAAAGAATTGATTTTTTCAAATTTCATGAAATGAAAATCCTGCTGAAATTCTGACTGGGTCTGCATTCCAAGATTAAATTTCCAATTTATGATCATGGTATATTTTTCCATGTTTCATACAACACGGAAATAAGAACGTGTTATGGTTTGTGTCTAGATGTCCCCTCAAAGCCTCATGCACTCATAGAGGGGATGTTCAGAGATGGGTGGATGGGGAGTCTGTAATGCTTCGATGATTGCTAAATTAGTCTGCTAATTTGTTTGGCATAGTTCTGGGGGTGGATGATGGAAGACCCGCCCTGGGCATGAGTGCCACCTGCCCTAAGGATGGGCGGCCTGGAAAGAACACGAGGGGCAGAAAGAGGGCTGTTGGGGATCAACTGTAGGTTGCTGCTGCCTGCTACTGCTTGCTACTTTGCTTTCTCCTGCCTGCTTGCCATGGACTCATTTTCCTCTGCGATGCTCCTCTCCCATGCCTTTGTGCCATGGGTCTAGCCACTTAGGGACTGAAACCTCTACAAACTGTGAGCCAAAACTTACCTTTCCTCCTTTAACTTTGAGTGCAAGGTGTTTTGTCTCGGCTATGAAAAAGGTAACCAAGACAGAAAGTTATAAGTAAAAGAACAGAAATCAACAGAGAGTAAACACAATTAGCTTATTCTTGGAGAAGACTAATAAAATTGATAAATCATTAATAAAGCTAACTGCAAAGAAAGAAAGAATAGCAAAAATTAGAACTATAAAAGATGCAAACTACTGTTTCAAAATAAGAGAAAAATATGAAGACTACTACTAAAAAATCTACAATAAATGTATAGATTTATTAGTTTTCCAAAGAAAACAGTGCAGGCATGAATTACTTAATCCCTGAAAGTTACCAAATAGGTAAAAAAATAACATCAGCTTCTTCAAAGTATTAAAAATTATACTCTTTAAAAAATTTTATGAGGCTAGCAAAATCCAGATATCAAACTTTTCAGGGTTACATTGAGAAAGATAATAGATGACCAATTTCTCTTATGTACATAAATAAAATATTCTTAAAAATATTAGAAATTTAGATCCACCAATAATAGTATTATTCATCTAAACAATTTAGTTTTATCCCAACAAGGCAACATTAGTCTTATATTAAAGAAACAGTGCATTTTATTTCCAGCCATCATTTCAGTAGACACAAGCAAGGCACCAGCAGACGTTCTTTGTGAAGGACTTGGGATGTAACTTAGTGGTAGAATGCTTGCTCAGCATACATGAGGCCCTGGGATCAGTCTCTAGCACCACATTATTTTAAAATTGTTTCATGAAAAAATATCAAAAGTTTTCACTTTGATACAAGGAGTAAAACAGGAACTTGGTCTTCTTTATTGACAATTCCAGCTGGCACATTATGCCCAGAAAATGAAATGTAAAGTGATTAGAAAGTGAAAAAGCCTTCACTTGCAGCTGACGTAAACAAATATGTGGCAACTCCAAAAGAAGTTAAAGATAAGTTATGAGAACAAATAAATTTCTGGTTACAAAAATGCAAATCTTTATTATATCTCTATACACCAATGTTTACAAATTAGAAGATGGAATTCATATTGGCCTTTGGATATGCAAAAAATAACCAATTAAAATATTATAAGAAATAATAGTTTTTGCAGCATAAAACAGAAAATAAAGTACCAGGAAATAGCTTCAAAAACTGTAGTACCTATATGAATAAAAATATTTACAAAAATAATCACCTCTTACCAGACACAAAGATTAACTTGAACAAATATAAATTCATATTAGGTTGTTAAATAGGAAAGAACAGCAGTACAAAGATGTCACCACTAAGTAAAGTTTATATTCAAATTAATGTGTTATATATATTACTATATATATGTGTGTAGTAGAGTTGGACAAGGTGATTGTAAAGTTTATACATAAGAGTACACAAGCAAGGATAGCTGGGTATTTCTTTAAAAGAACAGTTACAGCAGAGACATTAGACTAGTCCTGCTTAATAAAGAAATATACTACAAATCTTCCATTGAGATAGCATAGTATTGGTATCAATAAAACACCATAAAAATTTTAAATGCAAACGGAGGTTGCATATAAAGTATATTAATCAACATTATCTGGATAGAAAACTAATAGGATGTCTGGGTAGATAGATAAGATGAGATAAGAGAGAAAGATAAAATGAAAGATAAGGTGATATGATAAGACACAAGATAAGAAGGGAGTTAGTGAGAGGGGATCACACAATTGTGAAGACTGAGAGGTTCTCCGTAAGCTCAAAAGCAAGCAGAGTGGCTCAGCTCCAGTCAGAAAGCCTCTTGTCTGTTAAGATGAAGGCATAACTTTTTGTCCAAGGAAGAAAGCCTTATATCTTGGGGTACTGCTTGTGCAAGTCTTCAAGTCCTTTGGAGACCTTAGATTTCTGATACTCAAGCACATGAGAACTTAAGTGTCCCAGCTCCAGGAGAGAGTGAATTTGCCTTTCTTCAGCCTCTTTGTGCTATATGGCCTTTCAACAAATTGGATGGTGCCCACTTACTTTGGGCAAGGGGGTATTTCCTTACTCAGCCTATGGATTCAAATGTCAGTCTCTTCTGGAAACATTCTCACAGACACAACCACAATTGTGCTTGCTTGCTGTTTTGGTCAGGGTTTGCAAGGAAAACAATTTAATGCAGAACACATGATTTATAGTATTATTTTATAATGGTCACCCAAAAAGTCAAACACTAAAAGGGCAGGAAATCTGTTCATACATTAAAGACCCCAAAGAATCCAGTTGAGGGCCTGGATCCCATGGCAATGTCCTGCATGAGTCCAGCTAATAACATAGAGCCTGTGACAGTGTCTCATGCAAGTCCATTCATGGATCTGCACTGGGAAGGCCCAAAGGTCGGCGGTAGAAGCTAGAAAGTCTACCAGAAGGATGAAAGATCTGTGCCAGCAGGCTGGGGGATCTGCACTAGAGCCAGGAAGTGATACTCAAAGGTCCAGAGCTCCCCTAAAAAGTACCACAGGCCTCCCCAGCAACAATCAGGTCCGAGCTCCTCCAATGATGAAAACAACTGAGTTCATATCAGGAAAGAAGTTTGACAAGCTCCTCCAGAAGAACCAACAGCAATAGGAGACCCAACAACATTACACTTTTCTCTTCAGTTCTCCTTTCTATGTTGGCAGCAATCTTCAGGTGACTCAATCATACCCAACACCACACTGACTCAGTTCAGCTGGCTGTTACAAGTTGACCACCAGTTGTCAATCCACCACACCAGCTATCTGGACATCCCTTAATACCACTAAGTAAATTCCTATCATTAATTATTACAAGTCCACATTTTCTCAACTTGGCATCCACACAGCTCCTTAAACTATACTTAATTTGCAGATAAAGGCAATAGTAAACTCATAGTTCATCCTTCTGTGACACAACTATCCTGTGTACAACAACAAACACCCTCATTCTTTCCAGAAAGCAGGTAAATTCCTTGAGTGAAATTTATATGTCTACTATTTCATAAATTTAATACTACAACATAATATTAAAAATACTTAAATATTGTTATAAATTTTGTATATCCTATATTATATGATAAAATATTCAGAGAGGAGAAAAAAGATATTTGTTTAATAAATAAGTAATAGATATTTGTTTAACCAAAGAAGGAGGGGATATTGATGACAGTTACAGTCTTCATTTCTGTAGTTGGCATTTAGAATTGGTTTTCTCTACCCGTTCTGTATTCCCTTTGTCAACAGCAAGCATGTCAGTGGGTGAAAGTTGATCACCTGGTAGGATGGCTATGACTTCATTTCTGAAGGATCTGGGCCATTTGTAGTTCCGCTTGAGTTGGGTTATTATACTTTCCCATTGACAGGGCATGTAAGGCTAAGAGATGCCAGAGAGGTCTCCTGTATTCCAGTCATACTCTTCCTCATAGCCTTTGTGGGGCAGCAGCCCAATATTCCTTTGGTAGTCTGTACCAGTCACCAAGCCAGCACAGTGAGTCCTTCTTTGCTTGTTGATTCAAAGGCATGAGAAACCCAGTGTGGCTGTTTGGCAGTCTTAGCTTCTGGTTGAATGGAATCATTGTTACATCTCTTGATGAAAGCATTCTGCTCTCTGGAACTAAGGCCTCTAGGCCAACAGAGCATGCAGTGATGGGAACAGGAAGTAACAATTTAGTTAGTGGGTGCTAGGGTTTATATCTTAAGTGTCCCCCAAAAGTTCAAGTGTTGAGTGTTGCTAGCGAGAGGTGGCAGAGCCTTTAGGAGGTGGGATCTCCTGGGAGGAAGTTAGGACGCTGGAACTGTGCTCTTGGAGGGGGTACTGAGACCCCAGCTCTTTCTCTCACTCACTCTCTCTCTCTCTCTCTCTCAATTGCTTCCTGGCTATGATGAGGAAAGCAGCTCCCTGGTCATGTGATCCCTCTGTGATATACAATGTCACCATAGACCCAAAGGTAAAGGACTAAGAAATCATGAAAAAAGCCTCTGAAACCATCAGGCAAAGTAAAGTTTTCCTCCTCATATGCTGGTTCTCTTGGGTATTTTGTCACAGTGATCAAAATGCAATACAGTGTGTTCCCAGGGATAATTATGGGTAATGCCAGCCTTATTTCTGCTGCTTGATTCCCAGACCTGTAAATCCTGACTACGGAAGAAATAGTACCATTTACTGAATCTTATTCAGATCACGCACAGCTTCTAGTCACCTATCTGGCACTTCAGCTGCCCTTCTACAACTCTATCCAGCCAGTAGCATTAGGATGGTGGGAAACATGGTGAACCGGGCAGTTCTCTAAGCCTGAGCCCACTGTCCCAGTTCTTTGGCCTTGAAGGAAATTTCGTGGTCATAAACAATGTTGGGTGCAATTCCATGATGGGCAGATAAAGCCTGTATAAGTGAGTTTGGCATGAACATTTCCAAAGCATGTAGGGAAGGCAAATCTATACCCCAAGTGTTTATTCCAATAAAAGCAAAACACTGCCCCTTCTATGATAGAAGAAGTTCAGTGCAGTAAACTTGCTCCATCACCCCTGAGGACGGCTTCATATCAGGGGCATAGTGTTTGTCTGGGCTTCTAGGAATTAGGCACCCCAGGATGGCCATAGTCAGCTCCGCCCTAGAGAGTGGAAGTTTGCGTTGCATGCTCTCCATCCCTTCTTGTTCATGAACCCATTGGCCTGAGACAAGTGGCTGACAAAAGAGGCTTGCTGGGGTTCACAGAGCTGGCCACTTGCTTACCCACTTGTTTATTAAACCTTCCTTCCCTGAGGTCGCTGTTTGGTGAGCATTCACATGGAATACAAATGTTTTCATGCCTTTTTCCCATTCAGAGGGCCCTTTCCACATGCGTGTTCTCCAAATTTCTTTGTTACCTTTTTAAAAATATGCTCCTTTCAATTTCTTGACCATCTAGCTAAACCACTGGCCGCGGTCCATGTGTCAGTGTATAATCACTTAGAATCTCTCTTTCCTCTGTTCAGGACCAGGCTCACTGCCCAAAGTTCCACCCACTGGGAATACTACCTTTCACCACTGTCCTTCATGTGTGTCCCAGGGAGGGGCTGTCATGTGCTGCCTGTCCACTTTCAGGTGGTGCTGACAGGTTCTGCCGGCCTGGAGCTTAGCTATCTCTAACGTGACATCTGCCCAACTTGGCACCAGGCCCCAAGAAACAATTTATCTCTCTAAGAGTAACTTCTCTGTTCTCCTTCTAGTTCCAGAGATAAACCTCCTGCTTCCTTTTTGCACAAGTGCTGAGCCCTCTCCAATTCCAAGACTCCACAACCACCCAAGCCTCCACCCCCAGCCCCAGTACATCTTTCTGTTTGCTGTTTTGTGTACGCAGATGCTCCTTCAAATCAGCAGTTGACATGTTATTTTGCCCACCTCCCAGACTCCTCCCCCTGCCAGACCTGATAAAAATACTTGCACTACTTTGTTCTCGCCAGAGGGATTTGCACTCTCCTGAAGCCCTCCTGTGCCCACAGTAAAGGTCTCTTTA
This sequence comes from Dasyprocta punctata, assembly GCA_004363535.1. NCBI lineage: Eukaryota > Metazoa > Chordata > Mammalia > Rodentia > Dasyproctidae > Dasyprocta > Dasyprocta punctata. The sequence continues at coordinate 11,065 of RJWM01035039.1, read as the reverse complement.
TCTCGCTCTCTCTTTTTAATCTCTCAGCTGTGCCAAAAAAACCTAACAGTGCCTACCTACCACATAGGACTATCTATAAGCCAGGCTGGAGCCTTCTCTTCCTCTGTCAATAAATAACACTAAGCAGTTACTAATGTCAACTCCCCACGAAGCCATAGATGCAGGCTCACAGAAGAGGCCAGTGTAGCAGGAATGGGATCCGTGGGCATTTGGGGCACTTCTTTGGGGTCGATCACACACCACTTCCGTTTGATAGTGGAGCACTGCCACACATACCCAGCTTTGTTGTTTGGTTGACCGTTTGATGCTCAGTTCATGCCAGGAAGCTCAGATCTCAAGGTAATTCTGTGGACCGTGGCTGCATTCAGTTTATAGGTGAAATTCACCTGCAGAGGTCTCGCAAAGACTTCCCACAGTTGCCCTTGACACCTCGAGAACCTGCTAGATTGCATGGCTGAAGCGGAAGGGCTGCTTGCGTGGCAACCTGAACCTGTTCAGAGCTTTCTTTTCTGGACCCAAATCAAAGCTAGCAGCTTTTCTGTAAATGCCTTTGGGAGCGCAATCAAATGAGGAATGTGTGGCCTCCAAAACTCAAAGAAGCCCACTAAGAATGTGGCTCTTCCGTGGTTGTAGGAGGCTCAGAGACAACAACTTATCTTTCACCTTAGAAAGGGTATGCAAATGCATCTGGACCACTAGATCCGTGATGGGGAACCTTTCAGCTTGCTCAGAGGTACAGATCACTGCAGCACGTGTACCATAGGTTTGTCACCTCTGCTCTAGACCTCAGCAAATTTACTCAGATAGAAGTTTCCTAAGTTTCCCCCTACTTTTTTTATTTGTATATGTTTGTGGTACATAATGAATGCATTCACTGTGGGGAATTGGTAAGTGTACATATTGTATCTTGATGCTTTGTACTTCTCCTTCCTCATGCCTCCTTCCCATCTTCCCTAACGCCCTAGTCCCATTCCTCACTCCACAAAGCCTGCTCCTTGTTTCCTGGCATCTATCTTTTATTCTGTGATTTAAATTATTTATACTTTGAATATGTCATATTAGAGAAACCATGTGATATTTAATCTTCTATTTCTGATTTGTTTCACTTAATATTATGATGTCAAGACCCATCCAGTTTTCTACAAATCATTCAAATTTATCCTTCCTTATGGCTGAATAGTACTCCGTTGTGCACACACACACACACACACACACACACACATATATATGTATAATACTACATTTTCCTTTTCCAGTCATCTGTTGACATACAGGCTGCTTCCAAGATTTAACTATTATGAGTTGTGCTGCTATAAACCTGGGTGTGCATGTATTACTGTAATATGGTGTTGTTAACTGTTTTGGGAAGATACCCAGAAGAAGTAGAGCCAGGCCGAATAGAATCTCTACTTTCAGTTTTCAGAGAAGTCACCATCCTTATTTCTATAGTGTTTGCACTAGTTTACATTCCTTCCAACGATGTGAAAGGGTTCCATTTCCTCCACAGTCCTCTTTTGCTGGTTTTTGAGTCCCAGACGACAACCATTCTTTCTGAAGTAAGGTGGACTCTCACAGTTGTCTCGATTTGTATTTCTCTAATGGCCAAAGATACTGAATACTGCTCCATGTAATCATTCACCATTTGTACTTCTTCTTTTGAGAAACGTCTCTTCATTTCACTTGGTAATTTTTTGACTGAGTCTTTTATTTTGGAAAGTCTATTTTCAATTTCTTTGTATACGCTGAGGATTGGCTGACAAAACTTTTCCCATTCTGCAGGTTGTCTCCTTGCTCTATTCGTTGTTTCCCCTGTTATGCAGATTTTTAATTTGATATCACACCATTAGTTAATTCTTGATGTTATTTTTTGTGCAATTGGGGTTGCTTTTAGAAATTCTTTTTTTAAAAATTTTATTTTAAAGAGAATAAAACAAAACAAAGCAGAACAGAAGACAGCATATCAGGACAAAACAATGCAAGCAACACAGGATTTCAAAGCAGCAGAACAGGAAATCAATAGTGGCTACCATAACATCTCTTGTTTTCTTTGAAATAGTTGTCCATATCTTCATGCACAACGAATTCAAACAAAACACAATAGTATAAAATGATAAAAACAAAAGAATGAAAGTGTTACAGGCCTTCAAAACCCAACAATAGGAAAATCAATGATGGCTACTGTAATGCCTCTTGTTCTCTTCAAAATAGCTGTCCACACTTTCACACATATTGAAATCAAATAATACAGAACAGACTAAGAACAATCAAACCAAAGGTTAAAATCATTACTGGACTTCACAACAAGATGATAGGAAATCAGCAATGGCTACCATAATGTCTCATTTTCTTCAAAGTTCATACCATCACTTGTAATAAAATCAATTCTTGTAAACTCTTTAGGAGAAGTTCTAGGCATGTGTAAGCCTAAACATGTACATCTACCCCTTCTGTATTAAAGGGAAAGACAAAACAAACATCACAAATTACAAGAAAGACAAGAAACAAAAGAGACTAGTAAATAGCAATAATGAAGAGCCCAAAACATTAACAATACAGGCTTGCAAAACAAGGTGGTAAGAACATAAATAAGCTTGTTATTTTGCATAGTTATCTTCAAAAGAGTTACTCAGATTACCAGATATAGACTTGCAAAATTCATCTAATTCTATGAATGCTAACTGTCTTGTTCCAAGAACTAATAGAATTAGTAACACAATCCTCCTAGCTATCTTAAGTGTATATGTACAGATTTATAGCTTTTCTCTTTTCTCTTCCTTCTTTTCTCCTTTTCCCTATCTGATTTATTTTTTCCCCTTTGGGCAGTTTTTCAGCCTTCAACCATATTTACTGAAGATTTTGTATCTTACTTATTCTTTCAGTTTCTTATACTAGGGAGACTATACAGTATTTACACATGTGGGTTTGATTTATTTCACTTATGAGGATGGTCTCAAGTCACATCCATTTATCTATAAATGCTTCAATGTGATCCTTCTTTATAGCTGAGTAGTACCCCATTGTATAAAAGTACCACATCTTTTTTTATCCATTTCTCAGTTGATAGGCTTTTGTATTGTTTACAAGATTTGGCTATTACAAATTGTGCTGCTATAAACATGGATGCACATATAACACTGTGGTATGATGTTTTCAATTCTTCTGGGAATATGCCCAGAAGTGGAGTAGCTGGGTCAAATGGGACTTCCAATTCCAGCTTTTAAGGAACCTCCAGACTGATTTCCACAGTGGTTGCAACAGTCTACACTCCCACCAACAGTGCAGGAGAGTTCCTTTTTCCCCACACCCTCTCCAGCATTTGTTATTGGTATTTTTCTTGATCCTGGTCATTCTTTCTGGAGTGAGATGGAATCTCAGTGTTGTTTTAATTTGCATTTCTCTAATGACCAATGATGCTGAACATTTTTTCATGTATTTATTTGCTATTTGTATTTCTTCATCTGAGAAGTGTGTGTTCATCTCAGATGCCCATTTTTGGATTGGGTCCTTGAATTTCAGGGGTCTGATTTTCTTTAATTCTTTATATGTTCTAGATAGAAGTCCTTTGTTTGAGGGACAGTTGACTAAGATTTTTTTCCCAATTTGTGGGGGTTTTTTTCACTCTGTTGGAGATTTCCTTTGACATGCAAAAACTTTTTAATAAGATGAGATCCCAGTTATTGATTCTGGGAAGTATTTCTGGTGCAGTTTGGTTTTTGTTCATGAATTCTCTGCCTACCCCAATATCTTAAAGATATACTACCCACTTTGTCTTTCAGCAGATTTAGTGTTTCTGTTTTAATATTTAAATCTTTGATCCATTTTGACATTAGTCAAAATGGTGATATGCATGGGTCTAGTTTTAGTTTTCAGCATACGGAAAGCCAGTTTTTCCAGCACCATTTATTAAAGAGGCTGTCTTTCTTCCAGTGAACATGTTTGGCCCCTTTTTCAAAGATAAGATGGCTGAGTGTGTTTGTAGTTGTGGTTTTATCTTCTAATCTATTCCATTGATCTTCACATCTGCTTTTATTCCAGTACCATGCTGATTTTATCACAGTAGCTTTGTAGTATAACTTTAAGTCAGGGATTGTGAGGCCTCCTGCCTTGCCTTTGTTTCCCAGAATTGCCTTTGCTATTCTAGGTCTCTTCTGGTTCCAGATGAATTTCAGGAATGATTTCTCTAGCTCTGTGAGGTATGCAAGTGGTATTTTGATCGGGATTGCATTAAATCTGTATAACGATTTTGGGAGAATGACCTTTTTCATGATGTTTGTTCTTTCTATTTGTGAACAGGGGATGTCTTTCAATTTTCTAAGATCCTCTTCAATTTCTTTTTTCAGAGTATTGTAATTTTCACTGAATAGATCTTTTACTTCCTTTGTTAGATTGATTCGTAAGTATTTCATTTTTTGGATGCTATTGTGAAGGGTGTGGCTTCTTTTATTTCTCTCTCAGTGAGTTTGTTGTTTGTGTACAGAAATGCTATTGATATTTGAGTGTTGAATTTGTATCCAGCTACATTACTGAATTTGATTATTACATCTATAAGTCTTTCAATGGATCTTTGGGGGTCTTTTCTGTAGAGTATCACACCATCTGTAAATAATGATAATTTCACTTCTTCCTTTTCTATCCTTATTCCTTTTATTTCTCTCTCTTGTCTAATTGCTCTGGCTAATATTTCCAGCACTATATTGAATAGGAGTGGTGATAATGGACATCCTTGTCTTGTTCCTGATTTTAGAGTAAAAGCTTTCAGTTTTTGACCATTTAATATGATGCTGGCTGTTGGTTTATCACAGATGGCTTTTAACAGATTGAGGTAAAGACCATCTATTCCAATTTTCCGTAGGGTTCTTATGATGAATGAGTGTTGGACTTTATCAAAAGCTTTTTCTGCATCTATTGAAATGATCATGTGATTCTTATCTTTGACTCTATTGATGTGGTGTATTATATTTATTGATTTGTGTATGTGGAACCATCCCTGCATTCCTGGGATGAATCCCAATTTGTTGTGGTGTATGATCTTCTTGATGACTTGCTGTATTCTGTTTGCCAGTATTTTATTGAGGATTTTTGCATCTATGTTCATTAGGAAGATTGGCCTGTTGTTCTCTTTTTTGGTTGGGTCTTTCTCTGGTTTTTGTATGAGGGTAATACTTGCTTCCAGGAATAAGTTAGGGAGAATTGCTTCCCTTTCAATTTCATTGAAGAGTTCGGGGAGTGTTGGCATTAAGTCTTCCTTGAATTTCTTGTAGAATTCAGCTGTGAGTCCATCAGGACCTGGGATTTTCTTTAATTACATTTTCTATTTCATTAATTGAGATTGGGTTATTCAATAGTTTTACATCTTCTTGATCCAGTTTTGGTAATTCATGTTTCTAGGAATCTGTCCATTTCTTCTGTTACCAAACCTATGAGAGTAAAGGTTTTTGAAGTAGATTCTTGATGATCTTCTGTATTTCCTCAGAGTCTGTGATGATTTTGGCCTTTTCATTCCTTATTGCATGAATTTTAGTCTTTCCTTTCCTTTTTAAAATTAGGTTGGCTAGGGGTTAATCAACTTTATTTATTCTTTCAAAGAACCAACTCTTCGATTCATTAATTCTTTGCATTGTTTTCTTAGTCTCTATTGTGCTAATTTCTGCTCTTATCTTTAAAATTTCCTCCCTTCTTTTGACTTTGGGCTTGACTCACTCTTCTTTTTCTAGATGTTTGAGGTATAGCATCAGGTTACATTCAGAAAATCTTTGCCTATGCCCATGACTTCAAGAGTTTTTACCTACTTAATTTTCCAGCAGGTTAAGTATTTCTTTGTTAGTGTTTATGTTTTTGAAACATTTCCAGGCCAAGTAGGAGAGTTGAATGGGAATGTCGTGGAATCACCATCTCAGCATCCTGTGTCCTTGATGGTGGCACTGATCTCGGCAGCCCTTCCAGGGATACAGTGCTGCTTTTACTTGCTTATCTTCCTCATATATAGACAGTTTTGATAGCTTCCATTTACCCTTGCCCACAATAATGACCATGCTAACAACCTCCACTTCCAAAGTCAGGGAACAAGTGTGGGGATCCTGTTGGTTCCCACAGTAAGCATTTCTATCACAATTATGCATTCTGGAACCAGGAAACTGGAAACTGAGCATAGGACTGGTTCAGAGGACTACTGTGAAGCCAGCCTGAGCTGAAGATTGTCAATCACCTGATGTCCACAAGACCCTCCTCCAACTGAAGGGTGGAGGGACACTGTTGTTTTAGGTCTCGCAGGATCAATGTCAGTTCACATCCATAGTCCCGTAGTCCTCAAAGTTCCAAGTATTTTCTTCTCTGTAATGCATGGACATCATGGGAAACTGCCTCCCCTTTATTCAAGGTGTTGTGGGTCTGTACACTGATCCAAGTCTGAGAACGAACTGAGAGGCTGTGATTCTTTGCTTTTATAATTTGAGTTACACTTCTGTTCACACAGCCTGGAAGTTTTCTGCTTACACACATCAAGTAAGAATTTACTAGACTTCCTATCTATTTCAACTTTTAGGAATAACATGATTAACTCAGCAACACCTTAGGTTTACATGATTTGCCAGGGTCTTCCTACACATTCACATTCCAAGTTACAGGAAGCCATACTTTCTCAATCAGTGCTTTCACTTTAATAGCACACAACTCGAGTCTGGGAGTTCAACTTTGATCACAAAGAGGAATATGCAAACCAAACCTCCACAAGGATATCATTTCTTACCTATCACACTGGCAAGGCCCAAAAGTCTAAAACTACACTCTGTGAGTAAAGCTGTTGAGAAACTGATGCTCTCATATAATGAGGGAATGCAAAGTATCTTTATTTCTACGGAGGAGAACTGGAGAACAACAAGAAAAAAATCTATTTCTCTTACTCAGGAATCCCATTTCCAGGAGTCTGTCCCCCAAACACGGTGACACATAAATATTGTGAATTTATTTTGTGCAGTACTGTTTATAGCAGACTGTGAAACACCTGAACATCCATCAGCAAGAACCAACTCAACTGACCCTGAGGGCATAAAAAGTGGTGGTATTATGTTTCTGGCAAGAATAATTTCAAGTGGGCCCAAACCACACTATTTTGCCTGCACAGCCTCCATGAATATGTGCATACAACTGAAAGAACTATAATAGTATATTAAAAGGTAGTTTGATTTTTAGTGCTGATATTCATATTGTTTCAAAAGAAGTATATGTGTGAACATATAGAAAAAGGAAGTAAACGAATTGTAATCAGGAATGAAGCTCTCCAACATAAGCAAGAATTTATTAAGCAAAGAATTTTGTAGACTTAAACCTGCATTAAAACTTTAGTACAAATACATGTTTCTCACATTGTGGAAATATATGAATTTTGAATCTGTCTCTTAGAAAACAATGAATGTGTTGTAAAATTAAACACCTCTGGAACACAAATTGTGCTTTTTGTAATTTAATATAAAAAGAAAAGATCTAGGGCCCTTGTAGAAATGAGTGATTACAGGGTTAGAAAAAAAAAACATAAAAGACTACACATCTTGGACTTCTTTGTATGCCAGAATGTGAACAGGCTATCAAAGACTAGGGACAATTTGTCTTTGATAAATTTGAACACCAATTTGACAATTTGAATATCAAAAAAATGAAATAGTTTATTTCTGTCCATCTGTGTCTCTCTTCCTGTGTATGCATGTACACATGCATTAAAGATGTTGTGATAGCCTTTAGGATTTTAAAAACTAAAATAATTTAAAAAAAAAATACTAGTCACCATTACTACTTGCTAGGATTCCAATTTGTTACTATTAAAATTGACCTCCAAAAAACAATCACACATTGAACTTGCCTTTCTTGTGTGAGCTGTATTTCATGAGTAATGATGTGGGTAATGAAAGCAAATTCTTCTTCACAGGAAAGAACCACAGGAGAAATGCTAAAAGTGTACGGAGTGGGTCAGGGGTTTAGATTAGTGGTGCAAGTGGCTTCCTGGCAAATGTGAGATCGGGAGTTCAATCCCCAGTATCAAAAAAACACAAGTGTACAGAGTGAGAATTTCACAATTTTGCAACAACTACAAAATAATAAATGTAAATCAAACATCACTCCTCAATGCAAAAAAAATCTATTTTAAATAAAAGATTGATAGAAAACATTACAATGAAGGGATCAGTCCAATAATATCAACTAAAGAGGCCCATCTTATGATTATTAAAAGTGGCACAACCATCTGATGTCATGCCGCAGGAGGTTCACAGACCTACGACACGTGACCCCCAGAAAAGAAAGTCCATTTTGCTTTAGTCTATTTTGTGTTGTTATTTTAAAAATATTTGACTGGGTGAATTATAAAAGAAAGAGGTTCACAGATCATGATTCTAGTGGCTGAGAAGCTCACAAACATGGTGGGTCTGTGTCTCACAAAGGCCATCCAGCTGTGTCACACAGTAGATGACATTCCGTGGCAAGGGTGTGACAGAGAGCATTCATACGGCCAGACAGCAAGCTGAGAAAAACAAACTCATTCTTAGGAACTGACCCAGGCCTACAAGTCCTGACCCATTCTTATGAGGCAGCGTCAATTCATTCATGATGGTGTGTCCATAATGACACAATTAATTCCCGCTGTCCTCCACCTCTTGAAGGTCCCAGCATGCCAGTGTTGCCACCCAGGGTATGAACTTCTAGCACATAATCCTTTGGGGGACAAATCAGCTCAGTAACTGGAACTGAACCAAGCCAGTTTATGGGAAATTAGCTGAGGGAGAGGAAGGGGAGGGGCAAAGAATGACACCGTAAAGATAGAAAAACGACACCATTACACAACCCCATAAGGAAATAATTGGCCAGTTGAGAATGCAGGGCACCCTCAGTGTGTGTGTGTGTGTGTGTGTGTGTGTGTGTGTGTGTATGTGATTTACAATGAAGGTGGCATTGCACAGTGGTAGGAAAAGTAATCTTCCTTATAGACGGTGCTAGGACAGAGCTATGGTTTGTGTCGACAGCCCTCCAAAGCTGCATATGGTCACAGGGCTTCTTCAGAGGTGCCTGAATCTAGAGTGTGTGGGGCTGGGATTAAGGGTGCGTGATCAGTTCACTGATCAGTCTGGCATAGTTCTGGCTAGGATTAAGAGGGCGAATGCTACACCTTCCCCAGGGCAGGTAGCCTGTATATCATACAAGGGACAGAAAGTTTTGTCTCCCTCTCTTGTTGCTTTTGCTACCTTGTGGGTGCCACAGACTGTTCTCTGTGATTCCCCTCTGGCAGGTGCTACTCTGCCTCGGAGCCAGTAATGATGGACTGAAACCTCTACAAACTGTGAGCCAAATCAGCCTTCTCCCTTTAATGTTGGATGTATGGGTATTTTGTATCAGCAATGAGAGAAATGTAACAGAGACAATGTGACATTTATGCCAAAAGTTGAAACTGTATGCCTAATTCACAATATATCTGACCATCAAATTCTGGGAAATGATAAACCTAAAACAGAACAAAACAAAACAAAACAAAGAACAAACAAACAATAAAAGAGAGTATAGGAGATTAATTTTACCACCATGTGGTAGTAAAGACTTCTTAAGTGACAGAGTAGTTAAATATAAGAAAACAAATCTATAGGGAACTAGAGTTTGCCTGGGAGATGTATTTATTCTGATCTCTGTCTATAGTGGTGTTTTTCTAACTTTCACATGTTTAGTCAATGCATATGCATCAAAATATACACAAAATCACATGTGTGCACATACACAGAAATGTGCATGAGACTGAATTTCACAAAACAACCCTGTCTGTGGTGCAGTTAAATATTTTATTTTTTCACCATATTATTATTGTTATTATTATTATTATTATTGAAATGAGATCTCACTATGTAGTCCAGGGTGGCTTTAAATTGCTGTGATCCTCCTGCCTCAGCCTTCCAAGTGCTGAGATTACAGGACTGCGCCACCATGCTTGGCTTCACTATACTATTTTGATCAATTTTTTAAAATCTTATTTGCAATCCATTCAAATGGATATGAAATATTAAGGGGCTTCCAAGTTCAATTTTAAAAATCATTGCATTCAAATAAAGGTTTTAACACAGGACTCAGGGAGAGAAGACCAGCAAGAGTCCATGCAGTGTGCTGAATGGGGAACAGAGTGGAAACTGTCTCAGGGTTGGGACAGCTGCCCAGTGGTCATAGGCTTAGCTCCTGATAGAATATGGAAAAGATCCCTGCCAGGATCTGCTTTAGACACAGGCTTAAAAATTCCCACAAAGTTCCAATGATTAGAAGCCCATTTGAATTATTGAATCTGAATCTGGAATAAGGCATTGTGAGTGTCCATCAGCAGAAACAACAAACTTCAGAATCAAGATGTGAGAAACTGAAAGGGTAAATAAGGTCCAAAATGTACAATAGATACTGTGAACTGGGAAGAAATTGTTGGGAAGGAAAAAGGAACTAGGATGAGTGAAAGGGGAAAGGACTGTAAGGAAAAATGAAAAATGCAAGTCAGTTATAGTATTAGTGTCTCTTAGTTTATTAAGAAAGAAGTCTTGTGCTATGTCAATTGGAGAAATTTTTATGCCCATATCTTGTATCCGAAGCAACTTCTTTAAAGATAACAACATGTAATGTATTAACTATTTTTATTCTCCTATTAATTTGCTATGAAATTTTGTTTTACCTTTTTTCCATAAAATTTTAAAAAAGATTCAGCAAGCCTGAAGATTTCGGAATTTTATTGCTGAATATAAAATAAGCTTATTTAATATGTGTAAAGACACAAATGAGGGCTGGAAAGTAGGAAGAAGAAAGACAAGACTGCAAAAATAGAGCACATTTGAAAGCAACCAAAGAGAATTTCTAGAAATGGAAATCTAATAATAGAAATTAGAAACTCAGTGGATGACTTAAAAGATTAGGTCCAGATGAAGTAAGAGCTAGTGAACCAAGAGACAGATATGATGAAATTGTCCAGATTGGGCCAGGGATTTAGCTCAGTGGTGTAAGCACCTGCCCAGTGAGCCAGTGAGTGCAAGGTCATGAGTTCGATCCCCAGTACCAAAAAAAA
>RJWM01035038.1:0-19244 GCA_004363535.1 Dasyprocta punctata | reverse complement strand
AACCAAGGCAAGCATCTTCTCATTGGAAGTTCAGGTATGTCTTAGAATACTTGGTTTAAGTTCATAACTTGATTACTCTGAACAGTGTGGCAATACACATGATAATATAGAAATGTCTTCAATACAATGATTTCAGATGTATTTTGTAAATGCCCAGGAATAGAATTAATGAATAATATGGTAATTATATTACTATTTTGATAAATCTTCAAAGATTTTAAATTATTAATAAAAAACAATGTATTTACAGGAAACAGTCAAGAAACCATCCCTATGGGGAAGAGGTCATTAAGGACTGGCAGGAAAATCTGCAGGGGAAAGTCCTAAAGGAGAAAGAGGACAAAAATTTAATATTGCGGTAAAGTCATCAGCAATCTATAGCCTATGGTCTGAATCTTATCCACCTGTTTATTCTAAGTAAATATTTTTAATTGCACATACCCAGTTATTTTTAACTAATTTTCTTTAGCTGCTTTCACATATATGTGTAGCTACCATATGTCCTGCTAAATGAAAAAAATCATTTACTAATTGGTTTTCTTCAGAAAGTATTTCTAACCTTTGTTTGAAGGCTCTTATACTTTATTGAAGAAAAAAAGATGTGCTAATTCTTTCATTTGTTTTACTAGTTTCTTTTCATTCAGTGAAAAGAAAGTTTTGTGATATCTCTTTGTTTCTTTTTTGTAAGAGAAACTGTTTTGTCTAAGTCTTTACTCTTAATAACAACTTTTGCAATTATAACACATGGTGTTTAAGTATTACTATTCGTTTACTACTTTGTGATGAAATTGTGTTTTATTTTTTCACAAAATATAAAAAACATTATATAATGAAAATAAATATATTTAAGTTAATCAAATAAATTCTGTCACAAGCCATCTTGAAATTGAGTTCATGCTGATATAAATGAATGATTTAATAGAAAAATGAATGAAGAAAAATAGACAAGTTTCCTGTGTCAAATAATTCCAAATAGTTTAGGTAGATACTCTGAAACTACCATTTAATTTCCCCTTCTTAAATATCAGCAGGTGTTCCAAGACTCCTAAAATATGATACAGAAAGAAAGGGGTGGGAAAGAGTAATTGTATAGTGGGAAGCCTTACAGACACTGCCTCAAGTTGGTGACCATGTTCAACATCAAAACTGCTAAGACATGTTGACCATATGTATCTTTGATAATGATTTTCCTCATAAAAAGGATATAATTTAGTTTTAATTATGAGTAAAACATGAAAATAATCTCAATGATGGGACATTTTGTAACATACCTGACTAGTACTCCTCAAACTGTTTCATTTAAAATATGAGAAACTCACAGTCACAAGGAGAATAAAGAAACATGTAACTAAATGTCATGTGTTACACTGTATGCAATGGTGGAAAGTTGATATAAAATGAGTCAGTATGACTATAATGAATTTTACTTAGTAACAATCTATGAATATTACTTGATTAATTATAACACCTGTTCAATTCCAATGTTCTGTTTAAAGCACTAAAATTCACATAGCTAAAGTGTTAAGCAGTCTCAGTTCATAAATGAATGAATTTTAAAATAATGTTCAAGCCGGGCGTAGTGGCGCACGCCTTTAATCCCAGCACTTGGGAGGCTGAGGTAGGCGGAGCGTTGTGAGTTCGAGGCCGGCTTGGGCTACAACGCGAGTGCAAGGCCGGCCTGAGCTACACAGTGCGACCCTGCCTCAAAAAAACCAGGGCCGGGCGTTTGGCTCAGCGGCTTACGCGCCAGGCGCGAGGTTGTGAGCTCGATCCCCGGTGCCGCAAAAAATGAATAAATAAATAAATAAATAAATAAAATAATGTTCAAGAATTATATAAAAGATGTTGTATACATTTACAATAGAATACTACTTAGCTAAAAAGATGGATAAACTTGAGTAATGAATAGAAAAATGGATACCCTGAGACAATAATGCGAAGTAAAATAAATTAGGCACAGAAGGTTAAATATTGCATAATTTCTCTTATATGAGATACCCAAATTTAAACAACTTCAAAAGCAAAATGAGAAAAAGATAGGATACAAGGAAATGTATTATGTGGAGAACATATGGGAAGGAGACCTGGAGGGGAGGGAAGATGGGCTTTTTATTATATTTTTATAATATGAAAATATACTTTCTGACCCATAGCAAGTGACCAATAGTTGATCTAGCTATTGTAGATATTATCTTAAATCCTTGGAGAGGTAATTGTGATTTAAATCATTAAATAACTCATTTTCAAATGACTACAACCAACCACAGTAAAGTTGAACTATTGTCTTGGAATACTTTTATTCATTTATTTTCTTATCAAGAAATATGCATTTATTATGCCTTGTAAGTAAACTCTAGATCCTGAAGCATAGATTTAAATAAAAAGATAAGAAACACAAGTAGAAATAATAAGAATACGTAGAAAATATTTATTAACTTGGAATTATGAAGAAATGTGACATGGAAGTAAGAGAAGTAAGGGAAAATATTTTGCTATCAGAGTTACTATTAAACAGAGTTGAGTATTTCACAAAAACAAAGACGAACAAGATCAATATTAAGAAGGCAAGGTGTGGCAAAATTTACCTTAAAAGCCTTTTTATGTCTCATATGTTTTAAACTTTTTTCTTAATTTAATGATTTCCATAGTTGAAACAAAAATTTGTTGTCTCTGCACCGTACTTTCAAATCTCAACGATGAGTTCCTAGGAAGCGGTATGGTCATTAGAATGCATGTCTCTACTAATACAGAGTTTAGTCTTTATTTTGTTTCCAGAAATTATAACAACAGAAAACATTTTTTGAATAGCTTTGTGCTTATGCTCTGTAACTTTTTTCTGCATAATCATGTGTAGTTGCTAGAGGGCAACATAAAATACCTAAATTTTTCGAACAGGAGACTTGAATATTATTATTACAAAGGTAGTTAATCATTAAGTAAGAAGGAAAGAAGTGGCAGGCAGCCACCGGGTTAAATTTATTTTAAAAGCAATTTTATGTAAAATGAAAAAAAGCATACGAATTAATTTTAGAAACATTCTGCCAATTTCAGGAGCTTTTAAACATATCATATTATCGCTACATATTGACAAAATAAAATAACAAATAAAAATTTAAACATCATAACTACGATCAACCAGCATGTGTTATGCTGCCTAGGATTTTGTCTGTGCTGGCTATACAGTAAATAACCCGTTTGAATTGTCATATTTTACAGTATTATCAATCTACATAGAATGCTTTTCAGGGAGGGAAATAATTAACCTATATCATACACTAATCTCATAGTTATTTTAATCTTTCTCTGAAAGTACCATCCTCAACCTCTTTCAACACTTTGTTTCAAAAAGAAAAAAAAAAAACTGATTTCAGGAAAACCTATTGTAGATTCTTCAAGAGCAGATTCTTCAGATGATATTTTTTCTCAAATAAATGGAATATTTTTTGCTCCACTCTGAAGTTCATTATTTTCATTGAAGTCTATCTAGAGTTAGAAAAGTACTTATAAAAGTCAAAGAATTAGTAATACTAACACCTTTTTATACAGGCTGCTAAGATGAATTACGTTTATTTTCCACACACAAACACATAATGACTTTACTCCTCCCTTTGTGAACTGAAAGTTCATTGTCATCTCATTTCTCTCAGCAACTCAGTGGACATTGCTTGAGGTTAAAATCAAGTCAATTAATCAGAATCTTCGTTGGTTACAGAGAATGGCAGTGTCCCGCTTGCCAGAACACCTGCGCTCCTCAAACAATCCTGGCGCTTAATCGTTTCCAGGTGCAGCACATTCTCATTGTGGGCTCACTCAAAAGATGTGGAAATGTTTGCGTCTAAAAAACGCAGTTGAATGTTGGAGTTAAACTAATAGGGGAATTAACAATCAGTGGAAGTGTACGTGCTACTAGTTATTAAAACAGAAACTTGTGGATTATGATTTGCTGATCAGTTCAGAAAAAATCTTTTCTCATTGGCCTAGCAAATCCAACCCTTATACACCTAAGAGGTATACTTATTTACCTGTGTTGGTGATCATTTGTGTAGCTCACTATAAATATTTTGAGCACCTTCTAAATGGCAGACACATGAAATATGGCAACAGTCAAAACAACTCTTCATACAGTTTATATACTAATGGAAAATATTGTTTTTCTTTCTCCTTCCAACCACTCTTAGTATCTCATTCAATGGGCAAAATATTTTTTTAGGTTGTAGCGTGCATGAAATAATCACTCTAACCTTATTTCATTTTTAGAGTTAAGAACTGAGTCAATTTTATTTGGCTCCATATTTTAACATATTTTCAATTTACCAAAGATAATCAATGTTTGCTTTGAGTGGTCTCTATCAGATTTTCTGACCTAGTTTTCTAAAAAATAATCAATAATTATGTTTCTCTACACACACACACACACACACACACACAGTAAAGTTCTGTAAAGATAGCTAAATACCATTATCAATTCTAGTCCTCTCCCATTAGTCTGTGCTTTTGGAGGGAAATAATGGTCAAATAGCATTTATATTTCAGAGGGTCAAGATTAATGGCATTTCCCAATAGAGAAAATGTTATTCTTACTCAAATAGGTCATCAAAAGAACCTTTGGAAGAATATTAAGTGCAGTTTTCTCTATTTTGATTTTGCTCTGACTATGTTGTTGCTGTGATCTCATCCTCTGATGGTCAGTAGCACACGGACATGAAAGTCTCATAAATCTAGAAAACCATGGAGTCCACAACATCTTAAACAGGATTGCTAAGACAAGATTACTAATACAAGATCTTGATTCTTTGGTCATTTTTAAAAAGAAATTCTTGGTAAGTGACTATGTGTTATACAGCCTGTTTATAACTAAAAAAAAAAAATAAATAAATAAACTGGTAACACCTGAAGTAAAGCAGCAATTTAGTTCGTGTGTTTTTTGGATAATTTCACATGCCTTGGTCTAATGGTCTGGGCAGCTACTTTGAAGACAACAAGAGACATTATAGTAGCCATTGTTAATTTTCTATTATCTGGTTTTGAAGTCCTGTATTATTTTCATTGTTTTGTTTTGTTTGGCTTTATTCCATTTTGTTTTGTTTGATTTTGTTAAGTCTGATGGTATGGGCAGCTATTTTGAAGATGACAAGATATATTATGGTAGCCATTGTTAATTTTCTATTACTTGCTTTGAAGTCTTGTATCACTTTCATTGTCTTGTTTTGATTGGTTTTATTCTGCTTTATTTTGTTTGATTTTATTCTCTTTAAAATAAAAAAACTGGAACTAAATATGTCTCTGATTTAAAAAACTGGCACCCTAAAATGAAGATGGACATACAATATATCTTATAGTAAGACCATAAAGATTTTGTTCACCAGCTACATTTGTAGAAATCTATGATTATCTGAGTTACTTTCTCAAATATTAGAAACAATAATAATCATTGTGATTTATTCATATTATTTCAAATGTCCTGTCAGAATTGACAGAATTACTCTGACTTACTTTTAAAAGAATATGGATAACAAATTACATCAAAATAGAAAAAACAGTCTTTTTAATAATTGTACTAGAAAACTAGAGATCTAACTACACTAAAATGAAACCGGATCCCTGAGTCTTAAGTCACTTAAAGGTTATTTTTATTAGTATGTTGCACTAACTAAAAAACCAACTCAAAATGATTGAAGAACCTCAATGTAACACATGAAATTTGGAACTACTACAAAAACATATTGAGGAAGTACTTCAAGATACTGGGATAGGCAAAATTTTACTGAACATTACTCCAAAAATTCAGAATACACTTCAGATTGAAAAAGGGGATTACATCAAATTAAAGTTTCTGCTCAGCAAAGAGAATAATGAGAAATTTATGGAATAGTGCAAAATGCTTGCCAACTATTTATCTCACAGAAGATTGATATCATCCAAAAACTTAACAGTAATAAACAGCAAAATCAAAAATGAGCTATACCGAAACTTCAAAATTAGTACAAATGACCTTAAAGTACTCTGTAATTAATTTCAGCTCATTTGGTCATCAGGGAAATGTAAATCAGTACTACACTGAGATTCTAATATAATGGTATTATGAACAATAACAGTAAAATGCACATGAGGAAGTGGAGCAAAGAAACATTTCAATACTCTTGGTAGGACTGAAAATTAGTACCGCCACTATGGAAATCAGTATGGCAGCTCCCCACCGAATGAAAAATAGATCTTCCAAAGATCCAGTTATGTAATTCCTCATCATACACCCAAAGGAATCAGAGTTCATATACAAGACAGTATTTGTATACTCAAGTTTATCAAGGCAGAATTCAAAATTACCAAGCTATGGAACCAACCTCAATGCCTGTATACCTATGAATGGATAGAGAAAATGAAATTACCTATATGAATTGGAGTGTTATTCAGTCAGTATGAAGAATGAATTCATGTCATTTTCAGAAAATTAGATATAACTGGGGATCATCATGTTAAGTAAAATATGCCTCATTTCAAAGGCACGCCTGAGCGGCGCAGGCACAGATCAGGAAGCAAGTATGGACTGCCTTCCGGGGTCCTGACCTCAGAGGAGAACGAGAGGGCCCCTCCCTCACGGGGCCCGCCTGGGCTGCCCGGCCTGAGTGGCACCGCTTTTGGAATCAGGGACAAACACTACACGCCCCCCCCCCCCTTCAGCAAGCTGCTGTTTTGGAGGTCTGGCTAAATTGATAGCAACCAGGGAACATCAACTAACTTTTGTTTTGTAGATTTGGCCAGGTCTCTGGTCAGCAACCCAAGCATCTCTTTACAGTGGGAAACGTAGCATGTATGGGGGATTCTCTTCTGTCTTGTCTTTTATTATTAATAAAATATTAAAAAAAAAAAAACAAAGGCAGACCACATGTGTTCATTCATATTTAGAACCTAGAAAATAGAAAGTAGAATAGAAACTACTAGGGAAAGAAAAGTGGGCCTGGAGTACTGGGGGAGTGGTAAGAGAGAGGATAATAGAAAGGTTGGATACAATCAAAATACATTGCATACTTGAATGAATGGACATGTTGCAAAGGATCCCTTTTGTTATCCTGGGATAGTTAACAAGAACTGACAAGTAGAAAGAAGATTTTAGGGAGAAAACAAACTATCTGCCTATAGAGTCACTCTATATTAAATGGTTGGTGGGGACCAATTATATTACATGAGAATTAGTGGAAAAATTACAAGTTTTCTTCTAATTGTCTCAATTTCTGAAGTGTTGTATTTCTGTACGTTGTTCAAGGTCACATCATTAATGAAGAGAAGGCCCAGTTTTAAAATCAAGTTTATTCATGTGCCTATAAGACATGCATTGGAGTGTCTAAAAGGGAACTGTTGTAAACAAAACCCAAAACATAACCTCTTTAATCTTAGAACAGTCAACATTTGCTGGAAGTACACAATACACTTTACCACTATTATTTGTAAAACTCATGTACTTTAAGATTTCTCTCAAGTTGAAACTTATTTCTTAATGACATCTTACGGCATATGAACTACCTGCAGGAAAAATAAACTGCAGTTTGATTATGGGTCTTTCATTTAGCTACTTGCTGTCTGATGTAGATGTAAATGATGTGCCAGGAATCTCACTGATACAGTTTGAGTTAGGAATGTTTCCCAGTTGTTCATGTCTTCAAGGTTTAGTGCCCAGTGTGGCACTGTTGGGAGGAAGTAGAACCCTTAGGAGTTGGCCTTGTAACAGGGACCTACGTCAATGAGACTGTGGCCCAAAGGAGACTGGGAGGACCTTGGTCCTTTCTTTCCCTCCCTTGCTTCCTGACTGTCAACAGAGTGGGTTTGCTTCCCTCTCATGTCCCCACTATGGCATGATGGCTCTCGCCACAGGCCCAAGGCAATGGGACCAGTGGATCAGAGCCTGGGACGTCCAAATCTGGGAGCCCAAATAAAGCTTTCTCTTCATAAAGTAATTGTACCAGCTGAGAATGTTTGTCTTCTCTATATTTTTATATAGAATAGAAAGTTCTACCATTCTTTAGCTTTATAGAAAAAAACAAATACACAAATGTCTGTTCTGGTAGAACTTTCAAAATACAGATATTAATTATGAAATTATTCATGCCATGAGAACTGCTGTGCTATAAGAAATGCAAAATTAGTTGTAAATTTTTAAACAAGAGAGAAAATAAATTCTACCAGTAAATGTTTAAATAATGCTTGGCCCCTGGTCATTTGAAAATGTTTTTCTTTGATGTACTGCTGACACAGTACACTTTAAAAATCTTAAAATTAGCTTTCTATGTGTTTCAATTGCATATGTGTGACAAGACAACTTTTTCTCTATACTGATGAATGGAATTATATAGGTCAATTAGTACATCGGCAAAAATATTTCTAGTTATTTTTAAAAAGATATTTTGACTTTTACTTTGTCTTACTTATTTTCTTTCCAGTTTGATCAAGCAAAATTGAGAAATAAAAAGTGTATATATTCGTTGTGTATAACTGACAAACAAAATTGTATATAACATGCAAAGTGTATCTGGTAACACATCCACATTCTGAAATAATTATCAGAACCAACCTAAATAATATAATTACAGTCTCCCATTGTTACCTTATTTGTTTGTTTATTTTTGTGGTAAGAGCATTTAAGCTTCATTGCCTTCAGAAATTTCAAGTGTTTAATAATGTAATGTCAACTGAATAACCACTCCTACATTAGATTTTGAAAACATATTCATGCAAAATAACTGATACCTTATACCCTTTGATCAAATCATTCCATTTTCCCTTGTTCCAGTGGCTTATAATTAGATCCTGGTCTATTTTTAATAATAAAATTTTTGACCCCATGTATAAATGATACAATGTACTATTTGCCTTTTGTGCTTCTTTCAGGTATTATAGTGTCATCCAAATTCACTCATTTTTGTCACAAATAGCAAGATTTCCTTCTTTGCTAAATCTAATATTCCATAACATTTTTCTTGTTCACTCATTCATCAGTGGTCACTTACCCTTAATATTATAGATCAAATATTTTATGTAATGTCTTCATATGCAGAAAAATGTCTTTTTCATGAGTGTAAATTCATTTACTTTGGCTGTGTACTCAGAATTGGGATTTCTTGATGGTATTGCAGTTTTAGTTTGAGTTATTTTGAGGAAATTCGTAGTATGTTCTATTATATTTTACTAAGTTTCAATTCATCTGGGAAAACACCAGAAGAGGAATAGCAGGGTCAAATGGAACCTCTTATCCTAATTTTTTGAGGAATCTCCACACCAATTTCCACAGTGGTTGTACCAGTCTACACTCCTACCCACAATGGTGAAGAGTTCCATTTTCCCCACAGCCTTATCAGCATGTGTTATTGGTTAATTTCCTGATGTTAGCCATTGTTTCTGGATTGAGATGGTATCTCAGTGTTGTTTTAATTTGCATTTCTCAAATGATCTATTTGCCATTTGTATTTCTTCATCTGACAATTGCGTGTTCATCTCCGATGCCCATTTTTGGATTGGGTCTTTAAATTTGGGGGGCCTGATTTTTTCAATTCTTGATACATTCCAGATAGCTGTTCTTTGTCTGAGGGACAAATCTGTGGGAGCTCTTTTCACCCTGTTGGTGGTTTCTTTTGAAGTGCAAAAACGTTTTAATAAGATGAGATCCAAATTATTGATTCTTTGAAGTACTTTCCGTACAGTTTGGTTTTTGTTCATGAACCTTCAACTACCCCTATGTCCTTAAGATTTCTACCTACTTTGTCTTCCAGTAGGTTTAGCGTTTCTGTCATAAAATTTAGATCTTTGATCTATTTTGACTTTAGTTCATGGTGATAGACATGAGTGATGTATGTGCACCGATGTTAATAGCAACACAATTGTAATAGCTAAATCTTGGAAAAACCCCATCAACTGAGTAATCAATAAAAAAGATGTGAGATTTTTGTATAATGGTTATTGGGTGACACTATGTCCCCCCAAGTCCTCATATACTTTTGATGGGGTTGAGTCTGGTGCTTGTGATTGGTTTGTTGTCTAGCACAGGGATTAGTGATGTGAGCGCTGCACTTGCCCAGGGGTGGAGCTGAGAGACAGTTTAAAGGAGTTGGGTCTTTCTCTTTCTTGCTTGTGCCCTCTCTCACCCTCTCACCAGTGTGCCTTGCTGTTGCAGTGGCCATGAATGGCAGCCCCACCATGCCAGACTGCCTTGGAGCCAACCGAGTATGAACTGAAACTCCTGAGAAGCTGTAAGAAATAAATCTTTCCTTTCCTAATTTTGGGCATCAGGTATTCTGTCTCAGCAACTGGTGAAAAATAACGAAGACAAATGGAATACAACTCAGCCATAAAGAACAATAAACTCTAGGCTTTTATAGATAAATGGATGCAAGTTGAAACCATACTCATAAGTGAAGCAAATCGGACTTGCATGTGTAAACAACATATTGTCTTACTAGTATAAATACTGAAAGAGTAAATAAAATCCAAAAGTTATAATAGATGTAGTAAAATGGAAAGAATCTGCTCAAAGGGAAATTATATTGTTTGATCAATGTTGCATGCTTGTATCTGGTAGCCTGAGCAATTAGTTTGAGAATAACAATATGCAATATAGCAACCATTGTTAAATTTCTATCATCTTGTTTTGAATTCCTATATCACCATTGTTTTTTGTTGTTGTCATCATTTTGTTTTTATTGTTTTTTTAAATTGTTTGTTTTCTTGTTGGTATTTCTGCTTTTTACCCTGTAAAATTTTTTAAAAAATCAAGACCTTGGGTCTTCTCTATGAAGTTAGTTTGTTACATTGCAAGTAAGTAAAATAGCACTAGTTATATTAACTTTTGAAATGATATAATATGCTTTATTAAATGTACTTGCAAAACTCCCTTTATTTTATTCGTTTTAAAAATTTTATCAAGAAAAATAGGTCAAGCACCTTTGTTAATTAACTCTATTTCATTAAAATTATGAACTCTAGCTTATAAATGTAAAACAAAAAATCTCTTGCCCAATTGTACTGAGCAAATTTCTTCCTAAGAAATAGTATCAATTTTTCCAATGCAACTCCTTATTAGATGCATGGTTTATAAATTTTTTATTTCGGTCCTCTGTTGAATCTTCACACTGCTCATTGTTTATGTTACTGTGCATGTTTCTGGTTCAATTTAGCCCATTGGTTTAATTTTCTTTTTTATTTTTTTGCCACTTCTGTTTGATCATATTAAAAAAAACCATTGCCAGATTAGTGTCTTAGAGCTTTCCCCCCATGTTTTCATCTAGTAATTTTAGAGCATCATGTCTAATGCTTTAAATTTTTAATCAATTTCAAGTTTATTACTACATAAGGTATGAGATAAAGGACCAATTTAATTTTTTGCCAATGATATCTGTTTTTACCAATGTACTTCCAGAGACTATACTTCTCCTATTCTATGTTCTTGGCAACGCTGTCAAAGACTAACTAGTGGTAAACATACACATTCATTTCTAGGTTCTATGCATTATTTTATTCCACCACCATGCTTTTTTTATCACTATAGTCTTTAAACTCTTGAAATTAGGTACTTTACATCAATTTTGTTTTGTTTTGTTTTTAGTCAAGACTGTGTTGGCTGTTGGAATCATCTGTGTTTCAGTAAGCATCTTATATTGGTTTTTCTATTTTGGTTAAAAAAATGTGGAAATTTCACTATGGGTTTTACTAAAATTGTAAGGTGCTTTAAGTAGCATAAATATTTTAGAAATATCAATTTTTCCAGTACATGAACACGGCATATTTTTCACTTATTTACTTTTTTCCATTTCCTGAATTATTTGCAAGTTTTAGGAAACAAATCTTTCAACTTCACAGTTAAATGTATACCTGAGTGTTTTTCCATATCATGAATGGATTCTTTAGTGTATGTTTGAAATACATAACAATTCCATTCTTGTGGTACAATTATTACTTTTACATAACCCACCATTATCATTTTCAGTCTCCTTTACTCTTCATTCTATTTCCAACTCTTGTTCTTAATCCATTTTCTCATTTCCAGTCTACCTTTTTCTTTTCTACCAATCATTTATTTATTTATATCTTACATTTCTAATATAGGAGAAAACATGTAATATTTAACTGTTTGTGTCTGACTTATTTCATTTACTATTAAAGTTTCATATTTGATGCATTTTTGCAGCAGATGATAAATAACATTACCTAATTCTTTATGATATATATATATATATATATATATATATATATATATATATTACTTTTATCCATTTATCTATTGATGGACATGTAGGTTGTTTTCAGGAATGAGTTAATGTAAACTACAGTGGACTAAACACAGCTGTGCATGTATCACTATAGTGTAATATCTTAACTCTTTTGAGAATATAGTCAGAAATAGAGCAGAGTCGAAACAAAATTTTATGTTTAGGTTTTTTTCATAGTATCCACATTCTTTTGCATAGCGCTGTACTAGTTTATGTTCCCACCAACAATTAAGAAGAATTCTTTTTTTTCTCCACATCCTTCTCTACAGGTGTTGCTTTTTGTATTGCTGATAATTTTCTAACGATAGTAAGATAGACTCCCAGAAGTATTTAGAATTTGCATTTCCATAATGGCTAAAGATGATGAACATCACTCTATGTATTTCTTGGCTATTTACACTTTTTTCTTATGATAAGTTTATTTAGCTCATTTACCTATATTTTTGTTGAGTCATTTGTTTTGGGGAAGGGGGTAGCATCAAAAATTTTCAATTTTTTACGTTGCCTTTCACTCCATTGGTCGTCTAATTTTCTGGACAAAGACTTTTGAACTTGTAATTTCATTTGTTGATTATTGATACTATTTCCTGTGCAATTGAATTATGCTCAGGAAGTCCTTCCATGTACCTATAGCTTCAGTTCTTTCCCCTGTGTTGTCTTCTATCAGATTCAAATTTTGTATTTATAGAGCTAGGCTTTTGATCCACCTTGATTTAAATTTAGTACACAGTGAGAGATATGGCCCTAGTTTCGATCTTCTGCACATAGATAGCCAGCTTTTCCTGAATAATTTTTTAGAAAAGTTTATGCTTTATTCAACATTTGTCTCTGACCCCCTTGTCAAAATCAGATGGCTGAAGTTATGTGTGGCTGTTCCTGTGATTTCTACTCTACTTTACTGGCCTACCTGTCTATTTTTACACAAGTTACATAGTGCTTTGGTTACTAAAGCTATACTATCCACTTGAAATCCAGAACTGTGGTACCTCCCACTGTGCTCTTTTTGTCCAGGATTGTTTTCACTACTCTGGGTCTCTTCTTATCTCATGTAGACTTTATGATTAGCTTTGGTAAGAGCTGGCGATTGAGGTAGAAACATAGATTAATTTTGGTAACAGGGATATGTTAACCATATTAATTTTGCCTATCCAGGAAGAGTGAATGTCTTTCCATGTTATTATATCTTCTTTAATTATTCCTTCTGAGTAGTGTAGTTTTCATTATAGATGGTCTTTCACCTCCTTGGTTAGGTTGATTACTAAGTATTATATTTTTGAAGCTATCATAAAATTACTTAGTTTGTCTGCTTTTTTTATCATATGTTCATTATTAGTGTAGAGGAACAGTATTAATTTTGTTTGGATTTTTGAACCCTTCACTTTGTTGAATTTTTTTCCATTTCAAACAGACTTTGGGTGGCATTTAGGGTACTTTGTAAAAAGGATCATGTCATGTGCAAATAGAGATAATTTGACTTCTTCCTTTCCTACTAATATTCTCTTTTATTTCTTTCCCTTGCCTGACTGCTTTATGCAAAGTTTTGAGAACAATATTGCATAGGGCATACTGAAGTTGGCATTTTTTGTCTTATGTATAATTTTAGTTGAACTGCTTTCAGACTTTCCCTATTTAATGCTTTTTTTTTTTTTTTTTTTTGGTACCAGGAATTGAATTCAGAACTTTATGCTTTCCAGGTAAGCACTTTGCCCCTGAGCTATAAGCCTGGCAGTCTTTCCCTATTTAGTATGATTGACTGTGGATTTGTCATAAATGGCTTTTAGTAGTTTGAGGAAAGGTCCTTCCATACCTATTCTTTACGATTTTTATCAGGAAGATTTGTTCAATCTTGTCAAGGCATTTTCTACATAGATCGACAAGAACAAATGAATTTTGTCTTTGATCCTAATATATAGTTTATTATATTAATTGATTTATATAAGTTGAACCACCCTGTACTCCTGATATGAATCCAACTTGGTCATAGCATATGATTTTTAATAGTTTTTTAAATTCTCTTTTTCAATATCTTATTAAAGATATTTGCATCTATACTTATAAAAGATATTGTCTTGTGATTTTCTCACTTTCTTGAGTTTTATCCAATTTTGATATTAGGGTAATGTGGCTTTGTAGAATGAGTTTGGAAGCACTACTGACCTTTCAATTACATGCAAATATTTGAGGTACTGATTTCATTGTTCTCCAAAGTTCTAATAAAATTTAGTGGTAAATTCACAGACTCCTGGACTTTTCTTAGTTGGTATGGCTTGTTATTATTTTATTAATTTAATTGCTTTCTACTGGTTTCTTCAGGTTTTTTCCTATCTTGATATAAATTTGGTAAGTCTTATGTGTCCAGGAATTTGCCCATTATTTTCAAATTGTCTCGCTTATCAGAATGTAACTTTTTAAAATATTTTCTAACCCTCCTATATATGTAAGTGTTGTTTGTTGTAATTTTTTTCCTAATTTCATTGATGTGACTCTTTTCTAACTTGGTAAGTTTGACTAAGAGTATGTCTCCCTATTTATTCTTTTGGCAGAAAAAATGGTTTAACTTATTAATCAGTTATAATGTTTTGGTCTTGATTTTATTTTTTCCTAATTTTACAATTTCTTTTATCCCGCTATTTTTGGACTTGAATCGTTCCTATTTTTCTAGGAGATTGGGATGCATCATTAGGTTATTTATTTGGGATCACTTTTTTTTTCTAAGGAGTCACTCAAAACTATAAATTTTGCTCTTCAAACTTCTTTCATTGTGTCCAATAGATTTTAATATTTTGTAATATTATCATTTAATCCAAGGAATTTTAAAATTTATTTTCAATTGCTTGTGTGATTAATTATTCAAGAGTATGTTATACAAACATTATGTGTTTGTGAAGCTTCTATAGTTTATTCTTCTGTTCATTTTTAGTTTCAGGGCCAGGACTTTGGCTCAGTGACTTAAGCGCCTGTCTGACAGGCACGAGGTTGTGAGTTCAATCCCCGGTGCTGCAAAAAAAAAAAGAGAAAGCTCATTTTTAGTTTCATTCCATTATGATCCTTAATAATAAATTGTGACATCAATTTGAATAAGAAATGGTAACAGAAAGATTTAGTATAGTTATGCATGTGGATGATTGACTTACTACAAATGGAAGACCCAGCCTGGGTACAGGTGGTACCAACAAATAGGTTGTTGCCTGGATGGAATTTAAAAAGGAAAAAAAAAGTGAATCTTCTTACTACTTCTTCTGGGGAGCCTCAGTCTTTATGATCACCTTTGGACATCTGTCTCTAGGCTTCTAGCAAACATTCTTAAACCTTCCATAATCTGTTTCTTCCTTTATCAGACATATGATATTCCCAACTGGGTCATAGAGGGATTTAATTCATTATTTGCTTGGGTAGCCAAGTGAGCAATTAAAAGAAAAAAAATACTTGAAGAATTTTTTTTTTCATGACTGGTAGAGAGGAGGACTCTAAATGTCATTCTGAAGAAGCAAAGTAATTGCTCCAGATAAGATGAATGGGCTAGTCTCAAGCTCATAATTAAGGAATATCTACAGAACAATAATTTTTGGAAGTATTTATATAGATATTTTAAATTGTTTGTCCATATCCAAGATTTCCCTTCCTGGTAACCTGACCTTAGTATAAATTGGCTGAGCATTAAATTTTTTAATCTCTACATCTCTATGAATCTTCTTTAAAAGCTATAATTAATGACATATATTATTGGACACATTACTAAATTTCCTGCAACATATCTACACAAAGCATATCTCTCCAAAAGGGAACCCATTCATTTATTTTTAAATCTTAAAGGAAAATAGGCTCTTTCTACATCACTTGATAGGGACTGAAATTCTTAGCCAAGAGCTCCACTCAATAGCAGAGTCCCACTAATTATCTTTTTTTAACCCATTTTTAACATTTTCCCTGACCCTGTACAAGATCTGTTTCTCATACCTTACCTAACAACACGTCTTCTTTGTCCTTTTGGATTCCCACGTGTGAAAGCAAAATATACCATACTGTTTTTCTGCATTTGGTTTATTTTATTCAACACGGAGTCCTTCAGTTTCACCTAAACATGATTTCTTTCTACTTTATGGTTGAATAATACTCCATTATACACATATACCATATTTTCTTTATTAATTCATGTGTTGGTAGGTACCTAGATTCATTTCATATCTTGACTATTATGCACAGTGCTGCAATAAATAATCAAGAATCTATTTTTTATGGTAATTTCATTTCCTTGTAGCAGTATAGCTAAATCACATGGTAGTTCTGCCTTATGCTTTTCAGGAACTTTCATACTAGTTTCCATAATGCCAATTCTAATGTATTCTAATATATACTTTATAAAAAATTTATAAGTATTCCCCTTTCTTTATATTCTCACCAGCAAAAAAAAAATTTTGTAAACAGTCATTTTGACTGGAGTGCAATAGAATCCTGATAATCTTAAAATTTCTCTACTGCTGTATCCATTGTATCTCTGTATGAGAAAAGGGCTTTTTCAAGATATTAGAAGGGCTCTCTGGCATAATCTTTACTGTCTATTAAATCCCTTAATTTCTCATGAGTTCACTATATGGTGTCAACACATTAGTAATAACCAGTCAATTCACTGTCTTTGTAGTCATTATTTCTCCCCACTTCTTGAATGCTTGAATTTTTGCATTGTCAAGCCATGACTTTTTGTCTGTGCATTTCCTTAAAGAAGTAAAATATTTAGCAATTTGGTCATTATGTTTTCAAGGGCTTATACCTTTCCATAAACCTCACTTATTGCCTTTCTTGAAATATTTTTGCTTTCAATTCCATTAGGGATATAGGACAAAAATATGCAAGTACAGAGTATAGATGCAAGACATCCAAGAAGGCAGTGAGAAGAGACTTCATACAGCTGTTCAGAACTCACACCAATAAATAAAGAATAAAGGGGAAATCAAAATTCAAAAGGAATAAATTCAATCTCACATTCAGTGGTTTTAGATTGCAGGAGTCATGAGGAGTCTCACACAGTTTGGTAGATATCTCATAACGCAGATTGGTTTGCTGGTTTTTCCATTATCCCATAGGAACTGAGCTCCTAACAATCATTTGTATTTCTGGACTACAATCTCTGCAGATTCTAGCTTGCAACGTATTTTTTACTTTCTGATTTGTCCCCTTTATTATTTATTTTTTTTTATTTTGAAAGTTTTGTTGTTACTGTTCTTGCTTTTTTCTTCAATTTTGGCTGTGAAGTGGCAAATGGAGTTTATATGAAAAATTTATAGTACTCTTTTGGTCATAATATGCCACATCAGTCTTTTGAGCAAATAAAACTAAGTTACAGGAACTTTTAGCTGGAAGAAGTATGGAAGGCAGATTACCAAATGGAAATTCACAAATGTAACTTATTACAAGAATTTAACAATGCATTATTGAAAAGCTGACCTAAAATATATTATTGACTGCCTCATCTCATCAGAGAGAAACATTGAGTTGTGTCAGTAGTATTATGTAGCTGATAAAAAATGAAAATCAAGAAAAAATGTCTCTTGTTCACTGGTTTCATTTCCTTCTATATGAAATAATATTGCCAAAATCATTCATTTTCCTTTTTCTTTAGTTTTGTTTTAGTATTATAATTTTCATGTTATTCCCAAAAGAGAAATTAAGGGATTTTTTTCTTCATTGCAAACTGCCATGGCATGTAAAAATAGAATCAAGAAATGCCTTTCTAAATATAAAAAGAATACTAATTATAGCAACCCTTATGTGGTGATATTAGTGTATAGCTTATTAATTGTCCAAAGAGAATTGATAAAAAAGAACCCTGATTCCACAAACTATAGTTTAGGTCCTCATTATCAGTGTTTATTCAAATCTTGTATTTATTGTTGTCTGTCTCTCTAATTTAAATACATATGAAAGTTCTAATGTAAATTCCACGTAAACAATGGGAATATTTATGGTATCACATCAAAGGCTAATGTGATAATTCATGAATTAATATTTTAAAAAATGCTTGGCAGAAGACTTAGGATACAAAGTGTTCAGTGAATAGCACTTACCAGATTTTAACATAATATTATATTATGATTTAAGCCCATGCCAGATATTATCACTAAATCGCAACTAAACAAAATTCTATTTACACACATAGTATTAAAAATATACTTCAAATTATAGAATTTTATAATGTAGACAAAATTGTGTGATTGTACCTTAATCTTTCCATTACTGAATCCTGGATTTTTCTGTGTGTAATTTATATCACTTGTACAGTTATATCTTATAATTGGTATTCATATATTATCTTGCATCCAAAAATCTCACAGTCAACTTTATAATAGGCATATGTTTTGGATTATCTTATCCTCTTACTACATGTCTGATAATGTCTGGTAAAGAATTGGTATTCAAAATATACATTTTGACAAGAGATGGTGAAGCAGGGAGGCTGAAAGTTAGAGCTCAGATTGAGCAACCTAGCAATTTAGCAGAAACTTTTATCAAAAAAAAAAAAAAAGTAAAGGACTGAAGATGCTCCTCAATGTGAAGTTCCTGAGTTCAATTCTTAGTACCAAAAATATTTGTGTGTGTGTTCTCAAAGGTTTAAAATAAGATGGTCCTAATACTCATGTATTGCTAATTTTATGAGAAATAAATAGTTCTAACTACTCTCTTATAAATGTTTTTAATGACAAAGTGATAAATAAATAATAAATGCAAAGAATTACTTGAAGAAAAAAGATTAAAGCAAATGTAGATGGTAAAAGAGAATTATCTTATGCATTTGTTTCAAGTCTTCAGATTCTTGGTTTATCAGTAATTGCACAATGAATATTATAATTTTCAAGGACAAAATAGAGTGAGATCACTGTGCTGAATGATGCTGAAGTTAATGCTCAAAGTGTGTAACCCACAGCAAATTCTGAAGCTTCAGAAAAAATTAGTAAAGGAAGTTTTTCAGCTTCTTCCTTCCATTGTTAATCACATCTT
>RJWM01035037.1:0-19233 GCA_004363535.1 Dasyprocta punctata | reverse complement strand
AATTTATGGAGTTTAAATAATGAGTGACATATGAAAAATAGATTTCAGAAAGCAAGAGTGAATTAGAGAAATCACTTAGGAGGCTGGGGTACTGAGAAGAGTGGGGTGTGTAATGTGTGATTAGAGTGGAGCTAGAGAAGGCCTGGACGCAAGAGAAGACTTCAGACATTTGCCATTGGAAAGACCTTGAGCTAAAGTACTTCCTACTTGTTGAGACAGTCACCATTTAATTCTGGCACATGAATTATGCCAAGCAATGTTCAGGGGAAAGTAGTGTTAGCTTTTTAACATTTCCTCAGAGATCTTTATAATCAAGTAAAATTTATAAACAACAGATTTGAAGAAGTAGCAATAAAAAAAGCTTTCGACCTCAATTTACAAACTATTTAATAAAGAAATGCCAGTATCAGCTTCTAAGTGCTTTACAAGTTAGTTCATTTCTCTGTGATTTTCAATTTCATAAAATGTTTCTTTTTATTAAAACCTTTTAAATTATATATCCAAGCTGTCTATTACCAAAAGACAGCTAAATTAAAAAGATTAGCAATGTAGCTAGGAGGAAACTGTAAAGTTTTTTGTGGATGTATGAGTCATGTCCTTGGTATAAGGAAATGGTATGAGTCATTTTACTGGAGAGAGGGAGTTTGGTCATATTTTTTTTCACTAACTTGTAGTTCTGGGGATTGAACCAAGGGCCTCGTACATGCTAAACAAATGTTCTGCCAGTGAGCTATATCCCCAGCATTCATAACTTTTAGAAATGTTCTGTGGAGGCAAATTCATAAGAAAAAACAATGTTAAAAGTACTTTTGAAGCACCCCTGAGTTATAGGATACCAGTGGAAATAACATGATACTCCAACATGTGTTTCTTGTAGAGAGATGCATTACATCTGACAGGACTAAGACACAGAACCCGGTATTTAGAACAATAACTCACCTAAATTTCAAATGAGGTATATCCTTCACTGACCAAATCACTAAATCAAGGGAGGGAATGATGGATGAGTAGATATTTCAGAGAGAACTAACAACTTTATTGCTCTAATTTAAAATGACCTAACTTGTTTTAACATGAGATTAAAATGATTTTCCATAGACTTAATTGAGGCTGGAGTTTAAGCTGAAAGTCTTGGGTTACTGGTGTCCTACTTTTCTAGCTTTTCTAAACCTCCTTCAGCAATCCCCCAGCTCTGTGCCTCCATGTCCACATTATCTTTTATTCTCTCCCTGTTTTTAAGGATTTAGTCAACCACCAGTTTTCTCATTTCTGTTTGATACAAGAAAACCAAAAAATGTCCTTCCTACCTTAAAGGTTGAACCACAAACAAGATCAGTTTTTCAACTGTTGCCTTCTTTCCCACCATGTCTGTACTCTGCATCACTGCTTTGCTTTAAGGTATGTCTACTTTTTTGTTTCCTTCAGCCTCATTCTCATCTGACTGTATACACCCTGTTGGATTTGAGGAACATATTTGTTGAGCTAAGCCTCTATCATTTTCAAGTATTTGAACTTGCAGTCACTTTCACGTATGCTACAGAGACAAAAAAAAAAGGAAAAAGAAAGAAAGAAAGAAAGAAAGAAAGAAAGAAAGAAAGAAAGAAAGAAAGAAAGAAAGAAAGAAAGAAAAGAAGAAAAGAAAAACCTTGAGTAAAAGTTTAGGGATGTTCTGGAATCCTCAGGAAGATTAGCACTCTTAGTACTGATACGTAAAAGTATTTCCAAATCTCCTGTCCCCAGAATGCTCTAACCTATTTTGGAAGTTAGGATGAAGAATTACTATTGCTCTTCTGACCATTAAGAAGCCAGTGTGGGTTCACATCACTCTCGCAACAGAGTACAGAATTCACAGAAAGAGAGTGACCCAGTACCTACTGGAGAATCCTTCATATACATTTTAATGTTCTCCCAAGATTTTTTATATCTCCTGTTATAAAGCCTGTTGTCCAGAATGATAACCATTAGCTTCATGGGACCATTTAATTATAAATTGAAATTAAATAAAGTTTAAAAGTCATTTCCAGAGTTGTTTTGTTACACACTGATAGTGCTCAGCAGCCACATACGGCTAAAGATTGTACACTAGAAATGTGGGATATTCCTATCATCATAGATAATTGCCTCATAATGCGCCATTCTAGTGCATGGTGCCACAGCTGGTTCCATGGCCATAATAATACCTATTACAGGGAGCTATTACACAAAGCAGTTGGTATGCAGTACATGTTTATTATATGCATTGTACTGATATAGAAGTAAAAGTAATTTTAGAATCCCCTCTTCTCCTTTCCTGAGATAGAGAACATACTGAGGGTTTATTGTGTAATACAGAATTTGACTGGCCTTTATCTCATTTCTGGATCAGAACCCCTAAGTGCTTAGATTTCCTGAGTGATAAGTATGACTTTATCTTTTTTTTTTTTTTTAATGTCGTGAGCCTTGGTAATTTATGCAAACAAGCGACTCAAAAGGGGGCTTACCAGGACAGAAAGAGCAGCTATGTGATTAGCATGTTGGGATTTTGACCCATGAAATATCTGCTGAGCCTCCCAGGAGGCAAAGAGGGCTGGAGGATGAGTTTACTCCCATGACCAATGATTCAATCAATCATGCCTATGTAGTGAAAACCAAATAAAAATCTAAATGCGAAAGCTTAGTGAGCTTCCCTGCTTAATAATACTCTCTCCCAGGGGAGTGATTGGTCCTTATTTCACTGGGAGAGGACAGGGAAGCTCACATTTGTGAATCCCCAACCAGACCTCGCTCTATTTGTTTCTTCTTTTGATGGATCTTAATTCATACTCCTATTTTTTTCTCTAAAAAACTTGTAATCATAACTATAATACTTTCTTAAATTCTGTGACACTCTAACAAGTCATTAAAGTGAAGAAGCAATGAGAACCCCTAATTTATTGCCAGTTGTCCAGCTTCAGGGAACCTGAGGATCCCAAAGTTTGCTGGTAGATTCTGAAGGGAGGGCAGTATTTTTTTTGTATTGATAAAAGGTACAACAGAAT
This sequence comes from Dasyprocta punctata, assembly GCA_004363535.1. NCBI lineage: Eukaryota > Metazoa > Chordata > Mammalia > Rodentia > Dasyproctidae > Dasyprocta > Dasyprocta punctata. Next base: position 16,216 of record RJWM01035037.1, on the reverse strand, counting down.
TTCATAACAAAATAATAGGAGAATAACAATAGTTAATACATCGCATATTATTATCTTTAAAGTAGTTATTCAGAGTACAAAGTATTGGCATAAAAAATTCTCCAATAGATATTAGAATGAACCTTCCTTTTAGATGAACTAAGAGACACTAATAGTATAACTAAATTTCATTTTTTCTCCCTTTTCCCTTTTTTCCTTTCCCCTTTCACCCCTTCTGTTCCTTTTTTCTTTTTAACAATTTATTCCCATTTGTACATTCTAGATCTTATCTACTCTTTCAATATCTCACACCATGGGGATAATACATTGTTTACACATGTGAATCTAATTTATTTCACTTATGAGTATTGTCTCATGATGCATCCATTTACCTATAAGTGTTGAGTTTATCCTTCTTTATGTCTGAGTAGTATACCAATATAAAAATACCACATCTATTTTATACATCCCTCAATTGATGTACATGTGGATTGCTTCCAAGACTTAAATGTTATAAATTGTGCTGCTATAAAAATGGGTGCACATATATCACTCTGGTATGATGTTTTTAATTCTTTTGGAAAAATTCCCAGAAGGAAAATAACTGGGTCAAATGGGACCTCCAATCCTAGCTTTTTGAGGAATTTCCAAACTGATTTCCACAGTAGTTACACCGGTCTGTATTCCCAGCAAGAATGGAGAACCATTCCTCCAGCATTTGTTATTTGTTGATTTCTTGATGTTAGCCATTCTTTCCAGAGTGGAATCTCAGTTTTCTTTTAATTTGCATCTCTCAAATAACAAATGATGTCGAACATTTTTTAATATAGTTATTTGATATTTGTATTTCTTCATCTGAGAAGTGCACATTCATCTCAGATACCCATTTTTTGATTGGGTCTTTGAATTTGGGGGGTCTGATTTTTCTCAATTCTTTACATGTTCTAATTATAAGTTTTTGAGAGAGTTGGTTAAACTTTTTTCCCACTCTGTGGGTTATCTTTTCACTCTGTTGGTGATTTCTTTTGATGTGCAAAAGGTTTTTAATAAGATGAGATCCCAGTTGTTAATTCTTTGAAGTACTTCCTGTGCAGTTTGGGTTTTGTTCATGAACTCTTTGCCTGCCCCTTCAAGATTTCTACCTACTTTCTCTTCAAGTAGATTTTGTGTTCCTGTTTGAATATTTAGATCTTTGATTCATTTTGACTTGAGTTTAGTGCATGGCAATAGACATAGGTCTACCAGTTTTAGTCATTGTCACATAGCCAGTTTTTCGAGCACCATTTATTAAAGAGGCTATCTTCCACATTTGGCCTCTTTGTCAAAGATAAGGTGGCTGACTGAGTATGTTTGTATTTGTGTCTGCATCTTCTAATCTGTTCCACTGATCCTCAAGTCTGCTTTTTTGCCATTACCACGCTGATTTTATCACAATAGCTTTGTAGTATAATTTCAAGTCAGAAATCATGATGCCTCCTGCCTTGCCTTTGTTTCCCAGGATTTCCTTTGCTATTTTAGGTCTTTTCTGGTTCCAAATGAATTTTAGGAATATTTTCTCTTGTTCTCTGAGGTATGCTAATGATATTTTTTATTGGGACTAAATTAAATCTGTATAACAATTTTGGCAGTATGGCTATTTTCACAATGTTGGTTCTTCTTATCCAAGAGCAAGGGATGTCTTTCCATTTTCTGATAACCTCTTTGATCTCCTTTTTCAGAGTACTGTAATTTTCAATTATAAAGATCTTTTACTTCCTTTGTTAGATTGATTCCTAAGTATTTCATTTTTTTTGTGTGTACCATTGTGAAGGCTGTTGTTTCCCTAATTTCTTTCTCAGTGAATTTGTATGGAATGCTATTGATTTTTAGATTTTTTTACCTCAACCTAATAAAAACCATCTATGATAAACCAAAAGCCAAGATCAATCTAAAGGAACAAAAACTGAAAACTTTCACTCTAAAATCAGGAATAAGGCAAGAATGTCCACTATCACCACTACTATTCAATATAGTTCTGGAAACATTAGCCAGAGCAATTATACAAGAGAGAGAAATAAAATTAATAAAGATAGGAAAGAAAGAAGTTAAATTATCACTATTTGCAGATGACATGATACTCTACACATAAGATCTCAAAAGCTCCACCAAAAGGCTTCTACATTTAATAAGCAAATTCAGGAGTGTAGCTGGATACAAAGCGAGAGCAGTCTTCTGCAGTACTGTGAGGTCTGCCATAACTCCAGGTAGTTAGTGTCAGAATGACTCTAGGCCTCCATATCATTCCCACACCTTAGGCCTGAAGCCTGCTTCCAGTTGTCCTGGCAGTGAAAGGTTTTAAAAATCAAAATCCTCTTCCTGTTATCATCTCTCAGGATCTTAGGGATGTATGGCATATCCCCAGATTTATCTGGGAATTGGAAAGTTGATTAAGAAACAGTGGATTTATTTCAGTTTTCCACTGTGTCTAAACATTCCTGCTCCAAGTTAGTGGACTCTGAAATGAAAAGAAGTTAGGCCTGCCAGTCACAGAGCTTTTCTGTGCAAGCTTCTGACTGGTTTCAATCCCTGTGCTGATGTGTGGGATGAAGGTGAGGGCAGAAAAAGAAAAGGAAGTAGCGTAACCCTTCTACATAGTGCAAGACACCTACAGAGACTGTGCTGGTTTTCATGATTCTACAGAAGCTCAGATCCACTCCAAAAGCCAGAGCCTTAAAGATAATTTAAATCCTGATTCAATTACAGAATGGTCTCTGTCTCTCAGACGTTGAAGGATTTGACTATAGACTTACATTTTCTGGTTGCTCCCTAGAGCAGAGCATTCTCCTTGGGTCCCACTTCCAACCCATATGCCATATACCTGAATGACTAGCTTCTGAGAGGAGGGAAGAGTAAGAGATGGGAAAAAAAGAGAACAAAGAGGGGAAGATGAGTGTTATTCAGCAACTTAGGACATCTTCCTATGAAATTCTTTCTGATTTCTTGTATAGCCTCCAGGAACTGCTCTAGAAAAAAGTAGAAGACAGAGAGCAAGAAGGAGCATCAAATAATGGAATTAGGGGTTTGTAATGTCAAAAGTAATACTTTTTCAAAGACATTTCCCCCTACAAATATTGATGTTAATTGTGAATGCCACTTGCCAAAATGAAGTGAAATCACTTTCCCAAAACCACAAAATGAGACAGACATAGAAGTCAGAGAGAACCCTGCCTATTGGGAGCTGTGGAAGCTGGAAATTGACTTAGAGCATGACCCGGACATGACCATTCCAAGAACAAATAGCCCCTGGGGCAAGCCACATGAAGAAGCTACTTCAGCCTAGAGAACACCTAGCCCCAAGACAATCTAAGCAGTGGGTTGCTAGGACAATAGGGTGTCGTGTGACATTAGGTTGCTAAAAGGTATAAGGAGACAGTACCTTTCCTCCCATCAGGAGGATAAGGGCTCCACCTGACCCCAGCTTTGTCTCTTCTTTATTTTTCTCATCCTCTCATGGTCCTTCACCCCAAGAACCTCAGGAGCCACGTGGGTCACGGCACCTGCCTCCTGAGTCACTCTGTAGCCCTCCCTGTATCATCATTGGTGGCTAACACTGAAGATGTCTGAGTCCCCTCTGTGGATCCTACTTTCATAATGCCATAGAGTCCATCTCTTACTTTCCTTCCCCAGTGCCATCACACCATGCTGGGGTTTTGTGATCTCTTACCTGGACTTTAGCCATAGCCTCTGATCTGGTCATTAGCCAAGTCACCTGCACACTTACCTATCTCCATTACTGCTCTGAGATTAACCTTGCCAACACAAGACATATGGAAGCATCTCTGTAAGAAACTTTTAATGATTTACTGCTCTCTAATTTATTGTTTAAAAATTCTTTAGCCAAGCATTTGTGGCCTGCTAAAGCAACAGCAGTGTGTCTTGCACTCCAGCCTAAATCACCGTATGCCACTAGATGCCCTGCATGCCTGTGTCTCTACACCTCTACTTCTGTGCCTTCCCTGGAAAACACTCCCATGCCCCACCTAGCTGAATGTCCATCTGTCCAACCTTTTCAGTGGATCAAATTCAAAAGCTATCCCAACTATGAAGCCTTCATCATTTCTCCCATTTTGAAATTCAGTAGCTTGTTATCACATTTTGTTTTCAACTATAGATCTGTATATGCTTGTCATAGCTCTATTAGACTGAGTTCCTGGAGGACAATGACTTACGTCTTTGTTTAGCTTTCAATCTCCAGAGCTTTGCGCTGTGGAGACACATGGTCAATGCACAAAGAATGTTTTCTGAAGGAAGGAATTCTTTCTATAAGAATAGCCTCTGCTACAGTGTCCAATCACTGTTATATAGTATACAATGCACTGCATAACAAATTTTCCAGCCAGTGATAGGCCAACTACATTATATAGCAGTTGTTCCATATGATTACATTGGTTAGTGATGCATTAACCATCATAATATCATGAGTAACACATGACATATGATTGTGGTGATGTTATTGTAAAGAAGTCTAGATTAATATGTATGTTTATGTCTTAACTTTTATCAAAAAAGTTTTTAAATGAAATTAAAAATAGAAACATTTTATAGAATAAGGATATTTAAAGTACTTTTGTACAGCTATACAATGTGTTTAATGAACCGTGATTATTTAGTTAAAAATTTTAAGAGTTTTTAGAATAAAAAATGTAGTGAGTTAAGGTCAATTTATTATTAAAGAAAAAATATTTTATAAATTTAGTGCAGCCTTATTGTGCAGCATTTAAAAGGCCTATAGCAATGTTACTTACTGGTTTTCGTATTCACTTACCACTCACCCACTGACTCACAGAAACTTCCAGTCCTGAAAGCTTCATTCATGGTTAGTGCCTATTATGATCTATAACCAGATGTCCCCCCAAACCCTCTTGCCCTCATAGGTAGAACTTTTGGGAGGTGACTGGACCTGTGTATGGGTGTATGATGTTAGTCAGTTGATTGTTTTAGCACAGTCCTAGGTGTGAATGATAAGTTTACTGAAGAGAAAAGACTCACCCTGGGTGTGGGTGGCACCAAACAATAGGCTTGTAGTTTAGATAGAATAAAAAGGGAAAGAAGAAAGAAGTCTGCTTCCTGCTGCTACAGCATGCCATGGACTGCTTCTTCTCTGCCATGCTCCTCTGACAGGCCACCTTGCCTCGGAGCCAGCTTACAATGGACTGAAACCTCTACGAACTGTGAATTAAAGCAAACTTTTCCTCCTCTAACTTGTGGGTGTCAAGTATTTTGTCCCAGAAACAAGAGAAGTAACTAGGACAGTACCCTATAACATTATGTAACAATGGTTTTATCTTTTTTGTGTGTGTGTGGTACCAGGGATCAAACTCACGACCTCACACTTGCTAGGCAGGGACTTATGCTGCTGAGCTAAACCTCTGGCCGAACAATATTTTTATTTTTTAAACCATTATTTTCATTCTACTTTTTCTGTTAGATACATTTATTTTTTTTTCAAGATTTTCTTTTTTTTTATTTTAGAGAGGATAAAAACCAAGGAAAATAAAACAAAATAAAACACATGTTATGCTCATACACCATTGCTGACGTAATGTTAAACACAATTAACTGCCAAAGCTAGGCAACCAGATATAATTCAATAAAATAAAAGAAAAACAATCACTAATTCTCTTCTCTAATGTGGTTGCTAAATAAATATTGAAAGTATTCAGAGAGTCCTCCAAAGACTCCTGAAATGCTTATGAATACATATAACTTATTATAAGGCAATAAAGCGTATTAGATTGTCAATAGCTTGTCAGTGCACATGGCATTTAGACCACACATAATCAGTCACACTGACCTACCCTTTACTGATAATTAAGTGCACACCGGGGCTTGCTAACAAAATGTGTTTTTAAGGTTTTTTAAAATCAAGGCAAGCCAGGAGTGGTGGCACACACCTTTAATCCCAGCACTCAGGAGGCTGAGGCAGGAGGATCATTATGAGTTCAAGGCTAGCCTGAACTGCACAGTAAGACCCTGTCTCAAAAATTAGGGCTGGGGATTTCGTTCAGTGGCCTAAGCGCCTGCCTGGCAGGCACAAGGTTGTGAGTTTGAGCCCTGGTGCCAATAAATAAATAAATAAATAAATAAAATCTAGGCAAACTGCAATGCAAATTCATCACAGAAAAGCACACATGGATTTTTTAATTTTTTACCTGACTTAAAATTTTTAAATGTAATACATATTGGTTAAATAGTTGTTTCACAAAATACTGGTCAATATCTGAATCTGTGTTTGTGAGTTACCACTAGATCAAGAATATCAGAACTTGCCAGACATGGTGGTACATGACTATGTAATCCCAGCACTCGGGAGGCTGAGACAGGAGGATTGGCATGAGTTTGAAGCCATCCTGGGCTACAAAGTGAGTATAAAGTCAGCCTGTGCTACAGAGCAAGTCCCTGTCTCAAGAAAAAATCAAAAAGGAGAAGGGAAGAAGAAGGAGAAGGAGAAGGAGGGAGGAGGACGAGGAGGAGGAGGAGGAGGAAGAAGAAGAAAAAGAAGAAGAAGAGGAAGAGGAAGAAGAGGAAGAAGAGGAGGAGGAAGAAGAGAAGGAGGAAGAAGAAGAAGATCAGAACTCAACAGGGAATTATTCATTTTAAACAGCATCTTGGAAGAAGAGACAAGTACACAGGCATTTCAGAAGCGGATCACATAGCAATAGAAGGACTCTGTTTGCACTTCCACTGTTAGTGGCACTCTTTTGTATCTGTCCCCCAGTGCATGCTAAAATGAAGTCATGGGTCTGCTAGCCATGTGCCAGCTACTACAGTACAAAATATAGTTATAAACTAAATTAAAAGTTAAAATGTCAAATTTAATTTGTGTTTTGGGGGTATGTATATGGCTCAGCAGTAGAGGACAAAAGACAGGAAGGAGATAAATCAATGTGGAAGGAAAAAAAAGTGTACTAGAGTTTTATTACTCATTTTTTAAAAATTGTACCATTGATTATTTGGTAGACTCCTTTATGGTGAAAAAATTTGAATTCAGCTTTTAAATTGGAATTTTTCCCAGACCATAACCCTGTCAAAGATGAAATATTTCATATTAAGCAGGCCTTTCTAAATGACTGCCCTTGTGAAACCAGGATAAAGATGTTTAAAACATGCTTTGTTTGTTTTCATTTAAGCAGGTACCATCATGCTACTTTTGATGTCTTGCTTCCTAAATGCTTCAGACAGAAATGAAATTCATTATACAGTCAGACTCAAGCTGCATACTGTCCCAAGCTGGACAAGTCTGTCTCCAAGTTCTTACTGAGTGCTCACGGAGACCCTGGCTCAGAGACCAGGCATGCAGACTTGCACTTGTGGTTGACAACTGTCAGCTTCAACCTCCTTCCCCTCTACAACCCCCATCTAAAAGGGGTTTTTAATCCTCCTTCCCACGCACTGTCTTCACTCCCAGGGACAAGAATGTTGACTCCTGCTCTCTGTCACCTGTCAGAATCCATCATCCTGTCACTGGCTTATATGGACAAGTCAGCCAACTGTCACGTGACCTTGAGCTGCTAAAAACAGCTCCAGCACCCGCTCCGAACCAGAGCCTGAAACAATGTCTTCCACCAAGAGAAGCATAAAGGACACTTGATCATACAATCCTTGGAATTATTTCCAGGAAACACTTTCAGAAGCCATTTGAAACATCCTACCCAGGCAGTGCACTCAGGGACGGCCAGGAGATGAGTGCATCTCTGAATTACAAGTCTTTTTCCAAAGAGCAGCAAACCATGGATAACTTGGAGAAACAACTTATCTGTCCTATCTGCCTAGAGATGTTCACGAAACCAGTGGTCATTCTCCCCTGTCAGCATAACCTGTGTAGGAAATGTGCCAGTGACATTTTCCAGGTAGGTTTATTTGGAGTTTGGGGAATGGGAAAGATTCCCTCCTATCTGAATCAAGTGGTTAATATTGAAGTCATTTCCTGTAGAAAACTTTGTAAGGCTGCGTTTATTTTCAGTTTATTTGAATGATTTGCTTTGCGATTTGCTATCATGCATCCAGTGGTATTTTAATTCTAAGAATCACATTTGTTTTTAATGAAACCAAATCATTGAATTTCTTTCAAAACTGAAAATCAAGTACTGTCCAAGACATGAACACTGGAGTGTCTGGGTGGAAATTTAAAAAAAAAAAAAAAAAACATTGAAGGAAAGTCACCTCTGCTGATAGTAGTACCCTGTAGATGACTTTGGATAAGGGCTGGCCCTCTGTTTCAGGACCACTTGCAATTAGGCCTGAAGCGATTATCTCATGACAGGCTTCAAGTAGTTCATGCTATTTGTAGTCACAGAGAATGAAAATAAGTCTCAGAAAAGCTCCCTGTAGCTTTCCTCAATTCCTCTTTTCTTGCTTGGCAAGAACAGGCCTCTAACCCATACTTGCCCACGAGAGGAGGCACCACTGTGGCATCAGGGGGCCGATTCCGCTGCCCCTCCTGTAGACATGAAGTGGTTTTGGACAGACATGGTGTATACGGACTTCAGAGGAACCTGCTGGTGGAAAACATCATCGACATCTACAAGCAGGAGTCCATCAGGTAACGTTCCTCCATGTGCCAAAACTATTTACACTGGTTCTTGCATTTGTAGCTTTTAAAGGGTTTCTGCATTGCTTGTTTATCAATCACAAATTAATTATTTTATGGAAAAGTTTTTTCCAAGTCAGTCCTTCTCAATGGGACTGAGAATTGTTCATGAGAAGAAAGAAGGGAGCTAGTCCTCCTGTCTTTGCATCATTTAAGGGTGAAGAGCTATGATTCATTAATGCTAATCCATCCCATACAGTAATGTCATCCCCTAAAGCCATGGATTACATACATTTTAGAAATATTTTTACTTCACAGTTCCTTTATAATTCCAGATCCTACACAGCATAAAAACTTCTAGCACAAAACTTTATAGAAAGTTAACAGAAATGGAATCTTTCAAAATAGCCCAGTGCCTAATTCAGACAGTTTTACCTTAGAATTGTGTAGATAATAAAAAACAAAATATTCTGACATAGTTTGTCACCATGTTAACTCAATGGGAAATTCAAAGCAACGTATAACTTTCCCTCTAGGCATTTGCAGTTTAAGAGGTTTGGGAGAGTTAAAAAAAAAAGGTGGAATTCAGATTATGTTTCCTGGTTTCCTAGATTTTATTTATTGAATGCACTTAGTGTTCACTTGCTGATTGATTGGTTCATTGATATGTAGTATATACATCCATTTATTCAAAAATGTAAATGCTTTCTTATGCATTGAACCACATTGGCTATACACTTCCTTTTCTAGAGATGACACTACAGGAATATCAGGAATATATTCCTAGAAGACATGATGTGAAGAGTCCTTTATAATTGTGCACAGGTCAGTCTGGTCCACAAAGTTGGGAGCAATAAGGAAGCCACTGAGAAATGGCCCCATCATCCTCCTCACTAGGGGACGTGTATTTATGGAACATCTGCAGAGCTCTGAGAGTCTTGTGCTCTTTCAAGGAAAGTTGTTCTATAAATCTAACATGTGATTATTGCAGTTATTATGGCTATTAGTCTCTGCTTAGGATTCAAAACTAAATTAGATAGTACCAGGATATAGATGGAGTTGGGGAAGAATTGCTGATGATACACTGCAAGCACCTGTTTCCTTTGCTCCCAAAATATCTTAACAAAAAGAAAAATACTATCACAGATCTGATCTCATTATATTTCACAGATTTGCTTTCATTGTATTCACAGTACTTCACAGATCTGATCTCATTGTATTTCATTACTTTGAAATGGAAATATTGTACACACAATCTCTTCAAAAATTCACCAGCTAATTAATAACCAAACAATTATTAAAAGGAGTTTATATGACAACTATTTCAGTACCCATTAGGGTACATTACACTGAACAGCTGCTCCATAGTGCCAGCTATTTGAACACCACCACAAATATTCTTCCATGTTCTATTTATTGCAATCATTTTGTCTCACTATTTGTCACAGTGAGTACTTAAAACATGAAAAAAAGAACAATACTTGTTATGAAATCCAGAGGAAAGCTGATGTTAAAACCTGTAGCACAAGGAGCCAGGGATATAGCCCAGTGACACAGCACCTGCCTGGCAAGTGTGAGGTTGTGAGTTCAATTCCCAGTTCAAAAAAAAAAAAAACTTGTAGCATTAGTAAAACATATAAAACAAATCTTTACCTTAATTTTTAAGTCCTTTTTGGTGTAGCTGCCAAAAGTAGTATCCAGGGGCTGGGAAGCAAATTACATAAAAGCAATGAACCAAATTTTCAATAACAAAGCTCATAGCTACGTAGACAAGGGTGTTTTGTGAGTACCAAATTCTTCTTATATTATTTCTTGAATTTGAGATTTTCCTTTGGTATATTTTTACTCGATGGCAAAACCACAGGTTGCCCAAAGGGTTTGGCCACAGGCTGGCAGCTTTACCAGACCAGAACCTTGAGCCTCAGGGAATATTAGACAACCCTGAAATAGCTTTGGATATACCTTGTTCATACAGAGTGAGATTAGCCCAGCTCTGGTCATTAGGGGTGACAATAAAAAGGGAGGAGGTGTGAATAACAGGCTCTGATTCAAGTGTGCTGGCACATGCCTGTAATCTCAGCACTTGGGAGGCTGAGGCAGGAGAATCACTATGAGTTTGAGGTCAACCTGGGCTACAAAATGAGTTTCAGACCAACCTGAACTGCATAGTAAGATCCTGTCAATAATAATAATAATAATAATAATAATAATAATAATAGGCTATGAGATACTGGTCAACTCTAATCTCTTACAAAACTGCTAGAGACTGTAGGTCTCCACAAATCCTGGCCTTATCTACAATTCTGCATGATAGGGGGTTGGCAAGAGAAACCACTAATTTGGTTAATATGAATAATAAACAACAATAATTTAAAACACAATAAGCAAAATTATGCACTGTGTGTCCAACACCACTCCAGGAGCTTTCCAGGTGAATCATGTATAATTCCTTACACAACAATCCTGTGAGGTAGTCTTTGTTATTGTTATCACCTTATAAAAGGTCTTTGATGTTTAAAGGAAAGTAAGTTACATAAAGATTTTTAAAATTCCAACAGTATTACAAGGCCTTTAATGAGAGGCCTGGTTCCCACTCTACTCAAGTGTCACTCTCCCAAAATCATCCATTTTCATTATGCATTCATTTATAAGTGGGTGGTACCTTTGAGTCTATGTTGCCACTTGAAGAAGAAAAACCTAATGAGGAATATGGGAAGCAATTTTCATGTATATTGCATTATAAAAAAGAATAAATTGAATCACGAACAAATAAACATGTAGTATTATGGCTGTTTCTGCTTGTTAAATTTCTGCATATATTTTATGCTGCATAAAAATCTCTAGGCAGTTGCTGACATCATAACATGGGACACAGGTTGCCCTCAGGAAATACCTGGGAAAGATGAGCTGAAATAGCATCACATGTGCCATTTTCCAGTAGATATGCTCTCGAGTGGCTTAGTCCACATTCATTAAGATGCAGCTACATGAGAGAGATTTTAGGGACAGAGATCAATTTGCCAGTCCTAGTCTCTAGATAACCCTGGGGGCTTTGTCATTTATTAATGGAGTATTCAGGATGCTGTCTGATCTCTTCCTTGCCAATCATAAGTGCCATGTGACCCTAGGTTTTCTTATGTTTCCCATGCTTTCTCCAGCTAGGCTATGTTATATTAGAGCATTTGGAATACTGCACATTAGGCAAATTCTCTTTTATTTTCTCACTCATTCATTCAACAAATACTTAAGGCCCCTCCCCTTTTTGTGAGGCATTTTTCTGGGCGCTGGGGCTCCAGCAAAAATTAAGAGAGATCACAGCCCTACTCTCCAGGACTCACTTTCTAATGAAGGAAACAGGCCTGAGAGGGAGATGATCTTCCCAATTACTGGGTTACTTTCTATTTTGAGTTCCCCGCAAATGGTCAAGTCAGGAGGTTATAGATTTTATGAAAGTAGATTACTATAAAGCCAGATAGAAATGCCTTTTGCAGACACCAGATTACAAAATCTTGAAGCTGGACATCCACACAACCTCCTTAGCTGATCTGGTCCTCTCCCAATATTTAGTTCTCTCAATCTCAAGTACTTGACTTTTTCTAGGGACTTATAGAGGTATATTAGCATGTTCTCTGCCTTTCTCTGAGTTCTGGCACTGCAGCTATGTGATACCACACATCAGTATTAATGGCATTCAATCCTTTTTATTGTGACTCAGAGAAGGTAGTATGTTTTACACTGTAATTCAGTGACCACTTACACATACCGGATGGATACATATAAAATATGCTTTTGTTTCATATCTATGTATGCAATGTATACAAAATGTATACCTGAAACATATATACAAATACATGCATAAACTTATATTTGTAGATGTACACCCAAAACAAAAGTTTGTACATATGAATACTTATACTTACTATGTGCAATTCACAGTACTTGCTATTCTCCTCTATTTTTACTTTAATAATGCTGGTCATGATCCCTAAATTAATTTTATTTCACTAACATCTATGGTTTTTAAGAAATGTATCTCAATAACACCTGAAAAATATAGTCCCATATCTGAGATGCTTCTAAATAATTTTGTTTGGTAATATGAGGAAAGCTTTTGAATTTGAATTTGAATTTTTCCAGTACTTTTTAGATAGGACATATAAAGATTTCCAGGTTTTGTATAAGAAGGCTACACCAACATCTCATTATTACATGTGTCTAGTTCTAACTAGCGCACAGATTAATACCAGAGAAATTTTCAGATCTCCCTAGCCATAATCTTGTAGGGGGAAATGTTTGCTGGAGCCAGAGACTGGAAGGTTAGGATGAAGTTCCTCCACTAGTGTAAAATTGAGACTTAATTTATTAGCAACGTTTCTTTCTTTACCCATCATGGGAAAGCATCACATGAGTGATTTGTAAGCTTATGAATACAGAGCTGGAGCAGGCTCCTGACAGCTTACCAGAGCCCAGTGTTCAACTTTCGAGAATTCGACTAGCTAGTTCTTAAAATCTTGAATTGAAATGGCCATGATAGAAATACACTACAAGACTTGATAAATCAGTACCTCTGTGTTCCAAGCCCCACTTTAAGCAACTTAACAGAGCTCTGTCAAGACCCACCACTAAACTTGCAGAGCAGATGAGCTGGGAAGGTTTTTGGGTACATGAAAGATACTCTGGGAGTCTATTGGAATAGTGTTGCTGAGTGGTCAAGATGAGCAGGGATTTGTAAGCTCTGCCTCAATAGAAGTTAGCAGGTATTTATCTGCTTACCCTCCTCCAGGCCAGAAAAGAAGTCTGATCAGCCCATGTGTGAGGAGCATGAAGAGGAGCGCATCAACATCTACTGTCTGAACTGCGAAGTGCCCACCTGCTCCCTGTGCAAGGTGTTTGGTGCTCACAAGGACTGCCAGGTGGCTCCCCTCACTCATGTGTTCCAAAGGCAGAAGGTAATGCTGCCATTCTTGCCCTTCCTCTTCAGCCCCTTCCAAATCCTGGTGTGGTCGGCTCCCTGCTGTGGAGGGAGGGAGGAGCCCAAGCCACACAAGGGCCATGGGACCTTGGTGGATGCGTGTAGAGAGCCCAAAAAGGGGATGTTCTGCAGTTGGTGCCCAAATGCCACTTGGTTAGATTTCCTGCAAGGAGGAGGAGAAGTCTAGAGAGGCCCAGTGCACCACAGTTCAGAAATAGATACAGAAGGACATGTGTCTTTTGGAGGTTGCTGAAGATAAGCAGTATTAAGCAGCAGGGGCCAAGCTCAAACTGCTCAAGATTATTTGAAGTTCATATTGTAGATAAGAGGGTGTGAGCTGGGTGGCTTTTATTTTTCTCTAGCCACAGAATACTTTTCATTTACCAATGAAGGTTCCTTTTTGCTCTTTTATCTCCCACTCTTTGTGGGCAAGAGTTGCAATGAACAGCTCTAAAACTTTCCCTTATGCTACCTTAGGTAGGCAGGACCAGCTGGTAAAAGACATTCTTTGAGTATGATGCATGTTCCTCACTCTAGGACCTTTCACTCCCCTCCTGACCAGCTACAATCAGCTTATTAGCAACCTGCCAACCTGGTTTCATGAAGCATCAGGTCAGGACTTCCTGTTTGGTGCAGATAAAAGAGGGATAGATGAGCCAATAGTTGCAACCACTTCTGACATGAGAATTTGAGCAGCTCCATTTCTCATTTTATATCAATCAGTCATCAATTCCACATTTTTTCAGTGTTTTACTATGAAGATCAGAATTTAAAACAAATTTGGAAGCCAAACTCTAGGGTAATACCAGTTGCAACCAATACTCATTAGTTGCTAAAGAAAATAGATTTTGCAAGATATTGATAATATTTATTTTTTTAATTTACTTTTTATTTATACTCCCTTCTCCTCCTTTCACCTTGCCTCCACCTCCACTCTCCAAATCATGGCAAGTTAGAACTGGATAGTACCCATTTCACACTACAGTGATACCTCTCAATTTGAATTCAATTCATTCCGAATTCGTGTCTAACATTGAAAAGTTTGAGAACTGAATATTTTTTCCGCATAAGAAATAATAGAAAACCAAATAATTGGTTCTAAGGCCCAAAAATTACACATAAATTCATTTTTCTGGGACTTTAATACAAAGTTAACATCTCTAGGTTGTGAAAGCATCCCCTAAAACAACTAAACACAGTACATTAAATATCAAAATACAATATAGTAAGTATAATTTTTAAAAAATTTTGTACAGGTACTTTACCTTGAGTTGGAGGCTTCCTGGCCTACTAGAGAAATTGGAAGATTAGGAGACATGTTATTCTTGGGAAGGAAAGTCTCCTTCCATAACAACTACAGGCAGTATACTTCCTGGGATCTTTTCTCCTGCTCTTTTTTTCACCTTTCTTCACTAAAACTTAGTTAGGCAACAGCAGTGCTTAAACTGAAATGTCATCCTTTCATGTCCATGCGAGATGCAATGAGCAACTTACTGCCAGCTGGTTCAGGTTTTTTCAAGTCGGATTTTCAGTTCAACTAGCTAGCGAAGTTATAAACACTAAGCAGATTTTTCAAATTTGCTGGTCAAGTAGTAGAAAGGTTGAGCTTAAAGCTGTTTGACTACTGAGATATCACTGCATGTACTTCCCACAGAGCCCTGGAAACTCATGGGATGGACAGAAGGACACTCTGAGTCCTGTTGGGCCAAAGCAGTTTCATTTTTACCTAACAGGATTCCATACTAGCTTCCATTTGAAGATAGGATTCTGAAGCTCTCAGATGTTTTACAACTGCTGTTTTGGTCCCGTTGCTTTTTCCTCTAAATATGAGATAACTAAGGCCTAAATTTATTACACATTTTGCCCAATATTAGAGAAGTTAAGGACAGAGTTGGACCACACCTGTAGATTTCCTAAATTCCCATTCATTGTTCCCTGTGGCTCAACAGCTAGCATTAGAAAGAGGCCAAATATAAAGAAAAGAATATCTTGGGTCAAAAGAACACAGAAATTTCAAAGGTACATGTTATACTCTCAAGTTTGTAGTGATTTAGTCTAATGAGTATTTGCATGTATGTATATATTCTTAACATATTAGGCCTGTGATAAATACATGCCAAATTAATTAGTATTTATTTAGACACATCCCAAATGTAACAGATCCTGAGCTACAATAGACAAATAATTAATTTTGGGTACCTAAAGTCATATATGAGACTCCATTCCATTTATAAAATATGTTTAGAATTCCTTAGTTTGAATATTCTACTCTCATTGGCCCATAATTTAGTGTTCTCCATGTTTTTAAGTCAGTCTCCAGTAGGAATGTGATGAAAACTATAAAACCTCTTCCTACAAAACGTATCCCTATGTAAAAGTTTGTTTGCAATATCAGAAGTTTCACAGCCTCTTTGTTATTGTTTAGGAGTTATGTGGACCCTAAATGAGGAACTCCATGAAGACAATGCTATGATTAATCCGCAATCATCGATTACTAGAAAATACCTCAGGTCTTGAGTTTCTCTTTTCTCTTTGTCAGTCAGAGCTCAGTGATGGCATCGCTGTCCTTGTGGGAAGCAATGATCGAGTCCAGGGAATGATCAGTCAACTGGAGGACACTTGTAAGACTATTGAGGTAAATCTGTTGACTCCTGGGGAGTCTAAAGCAAGACTACAACTTCTGGGTGTTTCTGACT
>RJWM01035036.1:0-19240 GCA_004363535.1 Dasyprocta punctata | reverse complement strand
TCCTGGTATTCTCTCTGAATCTGATTAATGCATTCTAATTTTTTATTTGTTTCATTCTCAATTTCCTTTGATTTTTCATCCTCCACCTTTCCTGCTATGTTTCCTTTAGAGGCGCTTAGCGATTCCCCGAGTATAAGTTTCATTTCAATTCTCAGTTGGGTTAACAGTGCTGCTTTAATTTCTTTCATAGCTTCGTGAAGTTGTCTCCCCACTTCTGTTGTCAACTCCTCTGAGAGTTTAATTTTTGGACTCCCGACCATGTCAGCATTAGCATCCCCAGAATCAGTTCTGCTTGTATCGGAGTCTGGAGAGCGCCCTCTGCCTTTCCGTCTTGGCATTTTCCTGGGCTTGCTGGTGAGGCCGTGTTGGTCCACTGCCTCTCCCAAGCCTATTTCTGCTCCGTGAATGTCTACTGCAGTGCGCAAGAGGGTGGGGCCGCTGTCTGTAAACCGTACAGGACCATGTGCCAAACCTCCTCTATCACCCCCAGGGCACCCGCGCCTTTTCGCCACGGCCTTCCAGGAACCTTGCCTAATTAGGTGCAGTTCCGGTCTCAAGATGGCTGTCCCTCGCTCTCCCTCAGGGGTGGGGGGCTGGGGGCCGCCAGGTTCACTCACTCGCCCGCTCGTGAGCACTTTGCTCCACGGTCGACCGTCGTCCCCACCGTCCCACCACACCGAGACTCCACCGGCAATTCCAGCACGTATCAAGAGCACCTGGATCGTACCTTCTCAGCTCGGGTCGCAGCACTGATTGGATTCCGCTCCAGACAGAGGTGCTGCTGGTCTCTGCCTTTATTTCATTCTTTTACTCTTCCCGTGGGCTACAGTTCTCATTTTAGATTCTTCTTGGGTCCAGAGGACCCATCTCCCTCTTTTTCCCTTCTCTCTGCTATTATATTAGTTTATATTCCAGCATTTTGATGGTGTATTCAGGGAGCCTCCCTGTCACGGGGTTATCTGGGTGGCCATCTTGGAGGAAGGGTGACTTACTTTCCTTTTAGTTTCACTGAAGTATTTGAGGAATGTTGGCATTAAGTCTTCCCTAAATTTCTTGTAGAATTCAGCAGTGAATCCATCAGAGCCTGGACTTTTCTTTGTTGGTAGGGTCCTAATTAAATTTTCGATTTCATTAGCTGAAATCTGGTTATTCAGCAGCTTTACGTCTTCTTGATTCAGCTTTGGTGATTCATAGGTTTCTAGGAATCTGTCCATTTCTTCTTTGTTATCCAATCTATGTGAGTAAAGGTTTTCGAAGTAGGTGTTGATGATCTTCTGTATTTCTACCGAGTCTGTAGTGATTTCACCCTTTTCAACGCTTATTGCATGGATCTGAGTTTTTCCTTTTGTCTTCTTGATAAGGTTGGCTAGGGGTTTATCAATTTCATTTACTCTTTCAAAGAACCAACTCTTCAGTTCATTAATTCTCTGTATTGTTTTCTTAGTTTCAATTGCATTAATTTCTGCTTTAATCTTAATAATTTCCTCCCTTCTTTGGGCTTGGGACTTGACTTGCTCTTCTTTTTCTAGAAGTTTGAGGTGCATCATTAGGTTGCTTATGTGTGTTCTTTCCATTTTTCTGATGTGAGAGTTTAGTGCTATAAATTTCCCTCTGAGGACTGCTTTCATTATATACCACAGGTTCTGATAACTTGTGTTTGCATTTTCATTCAATTGTAGATATTGTTTAATTTCTTCTTTAACTTCTTCTGTGACCCATTGGTTGTTTAGGAGAGTATTATTTAATTTCCATGTGTTTATGCAGTTTTTGTAGGTTTTTTTGTCATTCATTTCCAATTTTACTGCACTATGGTCAGATAACATGCATGCAATTATTTCATTTCCTTTGCATTTACTTAAGCATGTTTTGTGGACCAGTATGTGATCTGTTTTAGAGCATGACTCATGTGCAGCTGAGAAGAATGTGTATTCTGATGTTGATGAGTGGAATACTTGGTATACATCTACCAGGTCCATTTGTTCACAAGTTTGATTCAGTTCTGTTATTTCTTTGCTGATTTTTTGTATTGATCTGTCTCTCTGTGGCAATGAGGTGTTAAGGTCCCCTGTTATAACTGTATTATTGTTTATCTGGTTTTTCTTGTCTGTTAAGAATTGTCTTACATAGTTGGGTGCTTCCATATTCGGTGCATATATATTTATGTTTGTAATCTCTTCCTTTTGAAGTTTTCCCCTAACAAGTATGTAGTGACCTTCTTTATCTCTTTTGATCATTTATGGTTTGAAGTTCATATTGTCTGCAAACGTAATAATCACCCCTGTTTTTTTCTGGGTTCCTGTTGCATGGAGTATTGTTTTTCCACCTTTGAGTTTTAGTCTGTGAATTTCCTTTTGAGTGAAATGTGTTTCTTGTACACAGCATATTGTTGGGTTTTGCTTCTTAACCCACTCTGCTAGTCTGTTTCTTTTTATTGGTGAGTTGAGACCATTTACATTGACTGATGTGTAGTGCTATGTCCTCACACATCCCTGTCATGATATCTTTCTGTTGTTGGTTTTCTACATTTTCTGTTTAATTATTTGCCCTGCTTAGTGGTTTCCTTTTGTTGTTGTTCTTAAGATTGTAGCTATCTTTGTTTCTTTCTAGAGTGTCTTTCAGTACTCTTTGTAGTGTTGGTTTGGTGACCATAAATTTCTTCAGTTGTTCTTTTTTGTGAAAGTATCTTATTTCTCCATCAATTTTTAAGGATAGTTTTGCAGGGTATGTCAATCTGGGTTGAAAGTTGTTTTCTTTCAGGATTTGAAATACTTCACTCCAAGCTCTTCTTAACTTAAAGGTTTGTGTTGAGAAGTCTGCCGTGATTCTGATAGGCTTTCCTTCATAGGCGATCTGTTTCTTTTCTCTGACAGCTTTTAGTATTTTGTTCTTGTGCTGTATTTCTGATACCCTTATTATTATATGTCTGGGTGAAGATTTATTTTGGTTATGGTTAATAGGGGTTCTGTATGCCTCAGTTACCTGTATTTCAGATTCTCTTCCTGTGTTTTGGAAGTTTTCTGCTATTATTTCTGTGAACAGTCTTTGCAGGTCATTAGTATTTACGCTTGCTTCTTCTCTTATGCCTATTAATCTTATGTTATTTCTCTTGGCATCTTGTTGCAGCTGTTGAATTGTTGTTTCTTGGTTCCTTACTATTTTCAAGAGATCTTTTCTTTCATGACCATGAGCTCCCATGCTGTCTTCAAGATCTGAGATTCTACCTTCAGCTTCATTCAAGTGGTTTTTCAAACTTTCCATGGAATTTTTCATTTCCTGCATTTCCCTTTGCATCTGTTTCATGCATTCTGTTTGTGTTTTACATTGTTCATTCAAAGTTTCCATCATTTTCTTAAGTTCTTGTATTTTTTATCTTGCTCTTCTTTAGATACACGCAACATTTCTTTAATAATGGTTCTTATTTCATTTTTTTAGCTGAGAGAATATTTCTGATTTGAGTTTCTCTATAGTTTCTTCGAGCTGTTTCTTTACTGCATTTGCTATGATTTCAGAAAGTTCAGTTCTGTGACTCCCATTGTCTTCTCTTGGTGTCTCTTGGGGTTGTCCTCGGTTGGCTGGGGGATTGAGATCACCTCTTCCCCTTTCATTTTGTCATTTTCTTCTGGTACTGGTGTGGTTCTGTGTCCTTTGAGGCTGACCGGTGTTCCCCTGGTGGTTTCGCTGAGTTGCTGGACCAGGTAGAGCTGGATCCTGTGTGCAGCTAGTGAGGGCACACTTCCGGAGAATGCTGGTGGAGCCTCTGCCTTACTGGGTGGTGACCGAGACCTCCCTGACTCAGGCAGCTAGGTGGAGCGTACCCCAGAGTGTGACACCACTCACACCCTGAGTCTGGCTGCAAGGAGTTCACAGTCTCTGGAGTGCCAGGCAAGCCTGGTCAAATCCCAGGCCTACAGTTGACTGATGAGCATTTGAGGGAGAAGGAAAAACATGTTGAAAGAAAGGGTAACATGTTGAAAGAAAAGTCAAGAGAAATTGTATGATGTGAGGCTAAAGTACTTGGTGGAGAAATAGGAATGAAATTGGCATTTTTGGGAATTCGCTTTAATTTGGGATACTCAGTACACATTTATATTCAGCGTTCATGGTAAATTCGTTCTATATGTCCTTGCATTAAATTGTGTTTAATTTGTCCTATAAAGCTATCATTATTGATAATGACATTTGAAAAATACAGATATAATTCTTATAAAATCTATAATATTATGGGCACAGATTTATGTATGAAGAACAAATGGTCAGCTGTGATTGATAGTTACATATTACTTACTTTAAAAGGCTGTATATTTTTATTTGTGAAAATTGATTGTATAGTAATGAATTTAATTATGGCATTTTCATACTTGTGTGTAACATAACTTGATCATAGCTACACCCTCCTTTACCCTCCCCTCCCAACTTCTCTGATCCTCTAATAGTCTCTCTGAAAGAATATGCCTTTAAAAAATCCATTATTTTTATGAGGAGCAATGATTTCTTAAGTATTATTAAAACAGTGGTGGCAAATCTATGGCACTTGTGCCACAACAAGCTGTATCATTGAAAACTTTGAAAGTTTCACCACCACTGCTCAAAAATCTCTATTAACTACTGTTTTTCCCAAGATACACCTCTGCTTCACTTGAGAAGCCATGTCTTGATCTTTCTCTTTTGACTTCTATCAGATTATTTATTTTTTCCCTTTTTTTGTGGTGCTTTATGTAGAACATCTATTAGCCTTGATATTGTCTTAGTCTATCTTCTGTTCCTATAGTTGAATATCACAGACTGGATAACTTACAAAGAATAGAAAGTTATTTAGTTCACTGGCTTCTTACTGAATTATAATATGGTAGAAGGAGTCACGTGGCAAGGTGGAAAAATTATGCTAGCTCTTGTCTCTCTTCCTCAATTTATAAAGCACTAATGCCATCACAGACCCTCACCTTTGTGACCTCGTCTAACCCTAAATACCTTCTATAGCCCCATCTCCAAATACCATTCATATAAGGCTTTGAGGATTTTTCATGCATAATGTATTCTGAGACACATGGCTGTACCCTGGCAGATATTAATATTTTTTACCAAATGTGCATAGTTATGTAAAAATATTTCTCACAAAGGGATTAAGATAAGAATTAATTGTCATGTTAATAAAGTGGAAGTAAATATTACAAGGTCTAGTAAAAATGTGAATTAAAAAGTTTTTTGTTTTAGTGGTATCTGTTATTCAATGTGGGTATTCTAAACAATGTGTTTTACTGGTTTTTCAGTACTTCTGTTGAGGTCTTCTGACCCAAAGTTCCTAAAAATTTATAGTTTGCTAATCACCTAAGTATATGTGATATAAAATGAAGAAAAAAGTGAAAATCAGGAAGTTATACAACAGAGACTGATACTGCTGCTGTTGAGGATATGTGGACAATCTCTGTCAGTTTTCTTTTCTACCACTTTGGGTTGAAAAGTCTGTCATAGGGAAATAGAGGGAAAGTTCTGTTCAAGAGAATGCTGACTTTTTTTGTAATTAAATGCGATAGAGTCCTTCAGAAAGTTTTAGTCTCTGCAGCAGGTGACAGAGAAACCCTTTATCAAATATTTTCTTAGCAATTGATCACCTTCTATTTTTTAAAAGATCACAGACACACACACAAAAAACCCCAACCAACCAAACAAACAAATCACAACCCCCCCCAAAACCCCCACAGTTTTAAAACAGGTTAAATGGAATGAAGGCACAAAATATAAAGATGCAGACTGCTCATATCTCAAGTAAGTGACCTTTTATTTTCTCTTTAAACACATACACAATTAAATGAATTAATTATAAGGAAGGCAAAACAAAACAAAACAGAAAAACAAACCAAAGTGGTTTTAAAGTAAGCACAAAGCACAGTTTCTTGTGTGCTCATTTTGTTTTTCTTCCTTGTGAATTGCAATTACTAGTCTTTGGTAGGCAGTAGTTAATTTTGCTCTTTTAGTTAAGAAAACACTCCACAGATTCATAATCTTATCTATTACACTTCCATGCATTTCTTTCATTCATTTATTTACCTTTTTCTTCTCAAATTTAGAATAGAACTTTTTCTTCTTTTGTTTTTGGCTTCTATGAGTTTAATATTTTTTCTCTCTCTCTTTTTTGGGTACCAGGAATTGAACTCACAACTTCATGCTTGTCAGGCAGGCGCTGTGCCCTTGAGCTATGTCTTTGGGTTTAATATTTTTAAAGAAAGACATTTTGTTAGTGGTGTACTGGCAGTGCTTTAACCCATAAAGTATATTTATTAGTTTTATCTATTTATACTTTCTCAATGAACTCAGGACACAAAGAATTGAAACACACAGGACTTCTTTAATGCAAAAAACAGTAGCAGTGAAAGTGGGACTGGGAAAATGAAAGAAGGGGAAGGGTATTTTCTCTTTTTTTCATAAATCTTTGTTATATTTTAGCAGCGCAGCTATTTAATTATGTGGAGAGTTGAAAAATGCAGTATATCTGGAGATTGTATAGCGGTTCAAGTTGCACAATGTTATTTATGTCTTTTTTAAAAAAAATAATTGTAGCTACCATTTATTTTGGACTTAAATGCTGATCGTATTATGTAGAATAAATTTAGTAAACATATTGCATTGCTTCTTTCTAAAACGCTATGAACTATTTTTATATTTAAAGGAAACTTTTGAAGCAGCATATCAATGATATAATCTAATAAAATCTTACCTTTGGGCAAGGGTCTTGTATATAAAATCAGAATCTGCAGTGCCAGGGGTTTCTACTAGTACCATCCATTTCGTTAGCATTTTTCCAATTTATCTTGTGTTACTAACTCTCAGCATACTATGCCTATTGTAAATATTTAAGCATTACTGTTGACATAAAGATAATACTGACAAATTGAGTTAACATTTCTGCTGAGGATTACCAACCATGTGTAGCCCAGAACAACTTTGACACCCACACCAAACCCTGTACTCAAGCCAAATTGTGTTTAGTCTACAATACAGCACTGCTTCTCAAATTAATTTTTAGCTTTGATTTACACAAAACATGAAACAACCTTTCTTGCATCAATTAATTGTTTGACTTTCCTAATACATTTCCATTTTAACTAGATTATGCCTATATCAAAGGAAAACGAATGCATGCAAGATGTCAGTGTCTGGGGTACACACATCTACCAATCCTGGGGTAACTCCATGTAACCTAAATAAAAATGAAATCTTTCCTGCTTCCTCCAGTTTCACCTGAGACAGTTTTCTCTTTTGCTGAAACTCGAGTGATATAAATTTTTCTTGTTGTGATTGGCTTCAACACTAACTGTGCAAAAGGAAAATAATTGGGGAATTTTATTTCATGAGACAATCCCATGTTCAATAAAAAAACCAGGTGAAAAAGACTACCAAAAAGTTAAATTTCCACATATACATGAATATACTATGGTAACCTGTTAGAGGATTTATTCCTAGTATTGCCCAAAAAACTAGAAATGAACATTTTGATCTTTAATTGAGTCGTTCCTATCGTTCTTGGCTCTGTGTTTATAATATAGTCATATATAAATATATTTAGAAGGAAAGTACTATAAAAATGCTCTGACATTCCCACATGTCACTTAATTATGGAGTCACTTTGGAATCTTCACGTTTTCAGTCTCCAATATGTTGATAAATTAGAATGAACAATTCTTTTTGATGTTTGGATTAAATTCAGCTTCCATAGAAAAGCTTACTACTTTCAGATTGATGGAGTTCAAACACACATTAATTTGAGTTATTTCCTTTTTCTTATTCACTGACTTATTTGAAAAAGTGGTAACAAAAGCCTAGATTACATCAGGAAGGCAAAATTATATTTTGGTTAAATTTCATCTTTCTTAATTACTTTGCAATTTAACTTCCCTCATTACTTCAGCTTAGAGCCCCAGGACTCTGTGGTATTGGAGCTTACTCTAAGAAGAATAAAGCTATACTATTTGGCTTATTCTTATGAAACTAGATACAACTAGTAGTTTGTTTCTTTGAAATTTCTATGATGGTCACTGATAAAGTAAGCCTATAATTAACTTTTTTTCCTGTATAAGATATTTTTTCGCAGCAGCTTATCTTCAGACCTGCAGTATGAGGTTGCTATTTTTTTCCAAACACATGTCATCATTGTAGGGTTAAAGTAGAAATTTAAATACTTATTGTAAGAGTTTTATTACCTCAGGTGGCATGTTATCTATTTTCTACAGGATGATCAGAATGAAAATGCACTGAAAACATGAACATGAACTATATATTTTGAAGTGTCTGGCTAATGAGACTGTTGGGGAGTAAATTCCTACTGAGGTACCTTTCAGAAAAGGAAATTCAAGTTGGAAGAAATTAGTAAGATCAACGTTTCCTGAAGCCTTTAGTGCCCGAGGTTCTAGTTTCACTTCTGCGCAGCAAAATCTGTGAGGTCTAACATGTCTGAGGTTCTAGTTTCATTAATTCCTCAGAGCACTCTATAGCCTTCTATTGGGAATCAAATGGCTTTATTGTGACTCATAGGGCTTTGTGACATCAAATAGCTCTTACAAAACAACAGTGTTTTGAAGAATAATAAACAGACGGATTAAATTTCTCTTGAAACACAATAGGGTTTAGAAACGATGAGGCAAAGAAATAATGCTACATCCTCAACTTTTGGAAAAAGGATAGAAATATTTTCCAACGTCAGATTGTGTTGGGCTCACTTAACACACTGACAGAGGATCTTGCTGAGCTCCACCTGTCTGTGAAAACACCGTAATTGAACGTGTCATTCGGGTTCCATGATCTGGTATTTAGCGCCTGCGTGGGCCGTAGATATCACATTCCAAAAGCAATTATGCTCATGTCTCACACTGAACCCCAGGTTTTTAAAATCAGAAGTGAATGATGTGAATAGGCTTTTTAAATTCTTGGTTTAAGAACAAATTATGTCAATAGCTGGTGTTTCCAGTTTTGGTTTTGAATTAGAAGAAGGACTAAAATGGATAATTTCCAAGGCTCTGGGTACTTGGAGTTACCAATGACAAATTGAGAAGGCATCATGTTTGGTGTTTTGAAAACCATCATAAGCGAGAAATGTTTTTTATACAAATGGTACAAGTTCCAGGAGAGACACATTTGGATAAATAAATTCTGATGATTTAACGTGGCTGATGAATGGAATTTGAATAAACAAATGTCATGATCTAAATTTAATTAATTTGGCTATGCTAGGTGACACATTGGATCTGGGTGAGGGAATGGTGATACCAGCAGCTAAATTTTACTGAATTGTCATTAGTTACTGGCTATGGTCTGTTCACATACACCATGTTGTATCGACCTCTTAGCAACTTTATGAAGCCATTACTACTGGTTAAGTACACCTTATTGACATGTCTGGGACCAAAGGTGTTTCAGATCCATTTTTTGGATTTTAGAATATTTTCAAATACATAATGCAATATCTCAGGCATAGGACTCAAGTCTAAACACAAGTCTTATATATACTTTTTATATATAATTACCTTTTAAGGTAATTTTTTGGGTCAATACAGGGAATTAAACCTATGGGCTTTATACTGAGCTACATCCCAGCACCTAAAAAATTTTATTTTGACAGGGTCTTGCTAAGTTTCTAAATTGTCCAAGTTGGGCCTGTGATTCTCCCACCTCTGCCCCTCAGAGTGCTGGAAATATAAGCATGTGTCACCACACCAGACTTGAGGTAAGTTTTTGTACTGTTTTTAGCATGCCTGAGTTTTGGTTGTGACTTATGAGGTCAGGTGTGAAATTTTTCACTGTGGTATCATGTTGATGCTCAAAAAGTTTCAGGTTTTGGAACTTTTCAAATTTCAGTTTTAGAATGGGGATGTTCAACATGTATTATTATCATCCCTGTTTCACAGATGAAGAGGTTAAAATTTAAGAACTTGCCTAGGGCCACACATTTCAGTCACAACTTGTCTTATAATTCAAGGCAGTGCTTTTCAACATTTTGCTATGGTCACTAGTATAGTATAGTACGCACAACCCTGAAGTACAAGAGACAAAAATTAATGCACATTTGGAAGGAATCATTTTTAAGAATAAATGAAACAGTTTCTCTCTGTCTCTGTCTCTTTCTGTCTCTCTGTCTCTTTGCCTCTCTGTCTCTCTCATTACCTTTTCTGTCTTCTGCCTGCCATGAATTGCTCTCCTCTGTGAAGCCACCCTGCCTTGGAGTCAGCCAGTTATGGACTGAGACCTCTAAAAATGCGAGCTAAATAAGCCTTTCATCCTTTAAAAAAAAAGAATAAATGAAACAGAGAAGTAAAAAAAAAGACATGATCTCAGCATTTCAAGATTGGGTGACTGGTGAGAAACTGTAGTATTCTGAATGTAGTGATGATGGGAATATGAACTGGTTCAGAGGTAGAGGAAAGAAGATGGAATTGGCTTTAGATGTATTGAGTTTGGGGAGACTATAAGCCATCTGTGGAAAAATCAAGGTGATAGGGAGAAAAATGAGATTTCAGTTTAAGATAGATGGACAAGCCTGTAACTATAGAATGTTGAGATGATAGTGTAAACTGTGGGAATAGGTGAACCCTTAGAAGGCGTGGGCATGAAGAGGGAAACATACAGGACTAAAAACTGAGCCATAAGTGATACTGAAGATACAACAGAATTACTTTTACCTTACATTATTTCTCTAAAGCATTCAATATGGAGAAATAAATTCAGGATTAAAACTGTTAAGAAATGCTTAATTGCATATAGGTGATCTATTTGAATAGAAATATGTTTGTTGTTCAAACAATCTGTAATATTTTTGTTTTCAATAATAATTTATGGTACCATAATGACTTCTCCCATATAATATTGATTCATGTCTTGCTTTCAAAATTGTTACTTTGCTATCCTATTTTAAAAGTAGAAAAAACATTTCAAATTTTTTCTTATTCATTTGCAGAGTTTATGTAGAAAGAGAAATATGCTGGAATTGTGTCTCAGCCATGATTATAGCTTCAGTTCATCACAAAGCCTCCAATGTTTGCCTAATTGTCTGATGTAATACAGAAAAACCACACCACATTTTTTCTAAGAGAATGATGACCATCATCCTGTTTCATTGAAACAGATGCATTTCAGAAACATTTCTAAAGTGAAGCAATAGTGGGTTAAATGAACAGTTTGGTTAATTATTTCTAGCTAGGGAATATGAGAGTAATTTACACAGAGCAACCGTATTGTTTACAGGAAAATTAGTAAATGTTGAGCTGAGACCAAAGATATCTGGGTTAACAATTATGTAACCAACAGCAATTTTCTGTTCTTCAGTATCTCTGTTAAAATTAATGAGCAGACTCTGTTTGTCTTTCAGATTCCTCAGTTTTCTGTGTTTGTTTGTGGCCACTATTTCAGTCTCTCTCTGAGGCCATTGCATGGATTTTATAACTCACCCCCATTTTCTTTCACTATTCTTCAATTCATTGGCTTTTAACAATAGGGTAATACTCTAAAATTTGACCTGATCATTTCATTTTCCTGTTTAGAAGTTTTCAGTCACCAAATATGTCTTATCAAATTATACTCAAATACATTAGTAGGTATGACTTTCAATGTTCCTTATTACTCTGTTTCAAATTAATCTCATCTTCTCATTTCTTTCCTAAGTGCACCTGAATTATTCTTATAAAGCATGATTTTCAGTCTCTGGACTACTATTCCTGCAGAACCAGCCTTCTGTATTTCCCTTCTTCACACATGGTCTGGTTTTACCTTGTAGAAACATCTTTGAGAAGGATTGTTGGTAGTTTTAACTTTTAGAAGGTGTATTAACTCAGTAGACTGAGAAAACCCCAAGGACTGGAACAATGTCTCGTACATCTGTGTCTTTCAAGTTCTTAGTACAGTAGATTCTCAGAAAAATACTCACTGATACAAACTTTTAAAGCTAGTTTTGGGTCCTGAAATCAGTGTTACATCATAATGGCAGCAAAAGCAATAATGAACAAAGTATAAGATGGTTTCCATGGTTTAGAAGGATCATAAGGGCCTATCTTTTCAACAGGATTCTGTTCTGTTTCTAATCAGAGGTCAAGAACAACATTAGTATCCCAGAAGGTAACAGATGGCACAGTCAAAATAGTTTTTATTGAAAAGAATTTAATAAGAGTCCTCTGAATAGACGTGTGATATGATGAAGGAAACCAACAAGGGATGGTAATGTTCTCAAAGACCAGTTTTAGCAGGTAACTGTTGCTCTTTCAATTAATCAGAACAAATAGTGTTGCACAACAAGATCTGCCAGGATAATCTTTTGCTACTACGTGGCATTTGAACAGTACAGGGATTCTTCCATTAATGCTTTCTTGCCTTTAGTAATATCAAGCAGCACATTCAAAAAAGTTCATCTTTTCAAATATATTTTGACACTCATATACTAACACAAAATTTTGAGTAATGTTTGCATCAATTGGTTTTACAAAAATAGTATTAAAGATTTCAGTTTTTGTCCATTTAGTACTATGTTGATTGTTGGTTTGTCATGGATGGCTTTTATCAGATTGAGGTAAAGATCGTCTATTCTGATTTTCTGTAGGTTTTTTTTATTATGAATGGGTGTTGGACTTTATCAAAAGATTTTCTACATCTATCGAGATGATCATGTGATTATTGTGTTTGGTTCTGTTGATATAGTGTATTACATTTATTGATTCATGTATGTTGAACCATCCCTGCATTCCTGGGTTAAGTCCCACTTGATCATGATGTTTGATGATTTGCTGCATTCTGTTTGCTAATGTTTTATTGACAATTTTTATCTATGTTCTCTAGGGAGATTGGTCTGTAGTTCTCTTTTTTGGTAGGGTCCTTTTCTGGTTTTGGTATCAGGGTAATACTTGCCTCAAGGAATGACTGAGGGAGGATCACTTCCTTTTCAATTTCATTAAAGAGTTTGAGGAGTATTGACAGTAAATCTTCTCTAAATTTCTTGTGGAATTCAGCCATGAATCCATCAGAACCTAGGGTTTTCTTTGTTGGTAAGTTTTTAATTATGGTTTCAACTTCATTAACTAATACTGGGTTGTACAAAATTTTTACATTTTCTTGATTCAGCTTTGGTACTTCATATATTTCTAGGAATCTGTCCATTTCTTCTGCGCTTTTCATTCTATGAGAGTAAAGATTTTTGAAGTACGTATTGATGATCTTCTGAATTTCCACAATACCTGTAATGTTCTTATCCTTTTCATTCCTCATTGCATGAATCTGAGTTTTTTCTTTCCTTTTTTTCATAAGATTGGCTAGGGGTTTATCAATTTGGTTTATTCTTTTGAAGAACCAACTCTTCATTAATTCTTTGTATTGTTTTCTTAGTCTCAATTGCATTAATTTCTGCTCTGATCTTTATAATTTTCTCCCTTGTGTGGACTTTGAACTTGACTTGCTCTTCTTTTTCCAGAAGCTTGAGGTGCAACATTAAGTTGTTTATTTGTGCTTGTTCTGTTTTTCTGATGCGAGAGTTCACAGCTATAAATTTCCCTCTCAAGACTGCTTTCATTGTGTCCCACAGGTTTGAATATGTTGCATCTGTATTTTTGTTTGAATGTAGATATTGTTTAATTTCTTTTTCTTCTTCTCCTTCTCCTTCTCTGTCTCCTTCTCTGTCTCCTTCTCCTTCTCCCTCTCCCTCTCCTTCTTCTCCTTTTTCTTCTTCTTCTTTGGTACTGGGGATCAAACTCACAACCTTGCACTTGCCAGGTAGGCACTTGTGCCACTGAGCAATATCCCCAACCCTTATTTCTTTAAGTGCACGTATGACCCATTGGTTGTTCAGGAGGGTGCTATTTAATTTCCATGTGTTTATGGAGTTTTTGTGGTTTCTTTTGTCATTAATTTCCAATTTCATTGCACTTTGGTTAGACAGTATTATGGGATAATTTCAATTCCTTTGTATTTACTTAAGCATATCCTGTAGACTAGTATATGGTCTATTTTAGAGAATGTCCTGTATGCAGCTGAGGAGAATATGTATTCTGATGTTGGTGGGTGGAACACTCTGTAAAAATCTACTAAGTCCATTTGTTCACAGGTTTAGTTCAGTTTTTTTATTTCTTTGCTGATTTTTTGTCTAGTTGATCTATCTCTTTGTGAATATGGGTTATTAAGGTCCTCTGTTACAACTGTATTATTGTTTATTTGATTTTTCATTTCTATTAATATTTGTCTTCTACAGTTGGGTGCTCCTATATTTGTTGTATATACATTTATGATTGTTATCTCTTCCTCTTGAAGTTTTCTCCTGAGAAGTATGTAGTGACCTTCTTTATCTTTTTTGATTATTCTTGGTTTGAAGTTCACATTGTCTGCAAATGGAATAGCTATGCCTGTTTTTTTCTGGGTTCCTGTTGCTTGCAATATTGTTTTCCACCCTTTGACTTTCAGACTATGAATTTTTTTATTTAATGTGTTTTTTGTATGCAGCATATTGTTGGTTCTTGTATCTTGATCCATTCTGCCAATCTACTTCTTGTGATTGGTGACATGAGACCATTTACATTGATGGTGACAAGTGATATGTATTAGCTTAACTTTGTGATGTTTTCCTGTTCTTGGTTCTGTGCTTTTCCCTCCTGTTTAATTGTTTACCTTGCTGGGTGGTTTGTTTCTGATATTGTTCTTGGAATTGTGGTCAATACTATCTCTGTCCAGAATATCTTTCAGTACTCTTTGTAGGATTGGTTTGGTGGTCATGAATTTCTTCAGTTGTTCTTTGTCTTGAAAGTATCTTATTTCTTCATTAATTTTGAAAGATTTTTTTTAGGGTTCATCAATGTGGGTTGGAAGTTGTTTTCTTTCAGGACTTGAAATACTTTACTTAACTGGCCTTCCCCATGTTGAAGACTAAAACTAGACCCATGTCTATCACCATGAACTAAAGTAAAGTCAAAACGGATCAAAGACAAAAATATTAAAACAGAAACACTAAATATACTGGAAGAGAAAGCAAGTAGAAATATTGAAGACGTAGGGGTAGGACGAGAGTTCATACACAAAACCCAGACTGCATGGGAAGTACATTGAAGAACCAACAAGTGGGGTCTCATCTTATTGAAAAACTTCTTTGCACATCAAAAAAAATCACTAACAGTGAAAAGGCAGCCCACAGAGTGCAAAAATTTTTTATCCAACTGTGTCTCAGACAAAGAATTTCTATCTAGAACATATAAAGAATTGAAAAAAATCGGGTCCCCCAATTTGAAAGACAATCCAAAAATGGGCATCTGAGATGCATATGTATTTCTCAGATAAATACAAATGGCAAGTATATGAAAAAATGTTCAAAATCATTGGTCATCCAAGAAATGCAAATTAAAAAAACCATGAGCTATCATCTCACCCCAGAAAGAATGGCTATCATTAAGAAATCAACTGATAACAAATGCTGGTTTGGGATGTGAGAAAAAGGGAATACTTCCTCACTGTTGGTGGGAGTGTAGGCTGGTGTAATTACTGTGGAAATTTGTGTGAAGATTCCTCAAAAAACTAGGATTAGTGGTCCCATTTGACCCAGATGTTCCCCTTTTGGGTATTTTCTTAGAAGAATTAAAAACATCATGCCACAGAGACATACATGCACTCACTTTTATAGCATCTTAATTTATAATAGCTAAACTTTGGAAACAACCCAAATGCACATCAAACATGGAATGAATAAAGAAGATGTGGTGGACTGAATGCAACCCACCAGGGGAATGCCCGACCAACCTCGCAGGACACAGAGGTACTGAGCCCAGCCCAGCCCAGGACCCCAGAGCTGCTCATCAGGGACTGACCAGCATAGCTTCAGGCCCTTAAAGAGCTTGGGCTCTCCCCACCAGAACACAGGGTGAGTGCAATCTCCATTCTTCAATGGAGCAGCTTGCGTGCCGGGTCCTAGAGCTCGCGGGCCTGCCCAGCCAGGAGCAAGGCCCTGGCACTGTAGGCCTGGGACTCGCCCAGGCTTGCCTGGCACACCAGAAGCTCTGAACTCCTTGCAGCCAGACTCAGGGTCCAGGTGGTGCCATGCTCTGGGATACACTCTGCCTAGTTGCCTGGGACCAGGAGGCCTTGGCCCCCACCCAGAAAGGTGGAGGCTCCACCCACATGCTCTGGGAGGCCACCCTCACTAGCTGTGCACAGGATCCAGCTCTACTGAGTGCCGCGATTCAGTGCAACCCACCAGGGGAACACCTGGTGAGCCTCACAGGACACAGAGATACTCAGTCCAGCCCAGCCCAGGAGCCCAGAGCTGCTCATCAGGGACTGACCAGCATAGCTGCAGGACCTTGGAGAGCTTGGGCTCTCCCCACCAGAGTGCAGGGTGAACATGAGCTTCATTCTTCAGTGGAGCAGCCTGTGTGCTGGGTCCTAGAGCTCGTGGGCTCACCCAGCCAGGAGCAAGGCCCTGGCACTGTAGGCCTGCGACTCACCCTGCTGGCCTGGCACACCAGAGGTGCTGAACTCCTTGCAGCCAGACTCAGGGTCTGGGTGGTGCCACACTCTGGGATACACTCTGCCTAGCTGACTGGGACGGAGAGGTCTTGGCCCCCACCCAGTAAGGCAGAGGCTCAACCCACATGTTCTGGGAGGGCGTCCTCACTAGCTGGGCATAGGATCCAGCTCTACCCAGCCCCGTGACTCAGCTGAACCCACAAGGGGAATGCCCAGTCAGCCACACAGTATACAGAGCCACACAGGTTCTAGAAGAAAATGACAAAACAAAAGACCAAGAGGCAGTCACAATCCACCAGCCCACTGAGAATAAACCCAAGAGACAATGAAATGAAAGACAGTGAGAGTCACACAACTGAACTTTCTGAAATGATAGAAAATGCAGTAAAGAAACAGCTCCATGAAGCTATGGAGAAACTCAAATCAGAAATATTGTCTCAGCTAAAAAAAGAAATGTGAATCATTATGAAACAAATGTTTTGAGTATCTAAAGAAGAGCAAGATAAAAAAATAGAAGAACTTAAGAAAATGATGGAAACTTTGAATGAACAATATAAGACACAAACAGAATGCATGAAACAGATGCAAAGGGAAAGGCAGGAAATGAAAAATTCCATGGAAAGTTTGAAAAACCACTTGAATGAAGCTGAAGATAGAATCTCAGATCTTGAAGACAGCATGGGAGATCAGGGCCATGAAAGAAAAGATCTCCTAAAAATAGTAAGGAACGAAGAAACAACAATTCAATGACTGAAAGATGATGTCAAGAGAAATAACATAAGATTAATAGGCATAAATGGAAAAGCAGGCATCAATACTAATGACCTACGAAGACTATTCACAGAAATAATAGCAGAAAACTTTCAAAACACATGAAGAGAATCTGAAATACAGGTAACTGAGGCATAGAGAACACCAATTAACCATAACCAAAATAAATCCTCACCCAGACATATAATAATGAGTATCAGAAATACAGCACAAGAACAAAATACAGCTGTCAGAGAAAAGAAACAGATCACCTATGAAGGAAAACCTATCAGAATCATGACAGACTTCTCAACACAAACCTTTAAGTTAAGAAGAGTTTGGAGTGAAGTATTTCAAATCCTGAAAGAAAACAACTTTCAACCCAGATTGATGTACCCTGCAAAACTATCCTTTAAAATTGATGGAGAAATAAGATACTTTCACAAAAAGGAACAACTGAAGAAATTTATGGTCAACAAACCAACACTACAGAGAGTACTGAAAGACACTCAAGAAAAAGACAAAGATAGCCACAATCTTAAGAACAACAACAAAAGGAAACCACTAAACAGGGCCAATAATTAAACAGAAAATGTAGAAAACCAATGACAGAAAGATATCATGACAGGGATGAGCCAGTACATAGCACTACACATCAATCAATGTAAATGGTCTCAACTCACCAATAAAAAGAAACAGACAAGCAGAGTGGGTTAACAAGCAAAACCCAACAATACGCTGTGTACACTCAAAAGGAAATTCACAGACTAAAAATCAAAGGCTGGGAAACAATACTCCATGCAACAGGAACCCAGAAAAAAGCAGGGGTAGCTATTATGTTTGCAGACAATATGAACTTCAAACCAAAAATGATCAAAAG
Organism: Dasyprocta punctata; assembly: GCA_004363535.1. Taxonomy (NCBI): domain Eukaryota; kingdom Metazoa; phylum Chordata; class Mammalia; order Rodentia; family Dasyproctidae; genus Dasyprocta; species Dasyprocta punctata. Next base: position 1,140 of record RJWM01035036.1, on the reverse strand, counting down.
AGATAAAGAAGGTCACTACATACTTGTTAGGGGAAAACTTCAAAAGGAAGAGATTACAAACATAAATATATATGCACCGAATATGGGAGCACCCAACTATGTAAGACACTTCTTAATAGGCATGAAAAACCAAATAAACAATAATACAGTTATAACAGGAGACCTTGACACCCCATTGTCACAGGGAGATAGATCAATGAAACAAAAAATCAGCAAAGAAATAGCAGAACTGAATCAAACTTGTGAACAAATGAAACAAACTTGTGAACAGTAGATGTGTATCAAGTATTCCACCCATCACCATCATAATACATATTCTTCTCAGCTGCACATGAATCATTCTCTAAAATGATCATATACTGGTCCACAAAACATGCTTAAGTAAATGCAAAGGAACTGAAATAATTCCATGCATATTATCTGGCCATAGCGCAGTAAAATTGGAAATGAACGACAAAAAAACCTACAAAAACTGCATAAACACATAGAAATTAAATAATACTCTTCTAAATAACCAATGGGTCACAGAAGAAGTTAAAGAAGAAATTAAACAATATCTACAATTGAATGAAAATGCAAATACAAATTATCGGAACCTGTGGGATACAATGAAAGCAGTCCTCAGAGGGAAATTTATAGCACTAAACTTTCACATCAGAAAAATGGAAAGAACGCACATAAAAAACCTAATGATGCACCTCAAACTTCTAGAAAAAGAAGAGCAAGTCAAGTACAAAGCCCAAAGAAGGGAGGAAATTATTAAGATTAGAGCAGAAATTAATGCAATTGAAACTAAGAAAACAATACAGAGAATTAATGAATTGAAGAGTTGGTTCTTTGAAAGAGTAAATGAAATTGATAAACCGCTAGCCAACCTTATCAAAAAGAGGAAAGAATTCAACCCAGCTATCCCTTTTCTGGGCATTTTCCCAGAACAATTGAAAACATCATACCACAGTGCTATCTGTGCACCCATGTTTATAGCAACCCAATTTGTAATAGCCAGATCTTGGAAACAACCCAAGTGCCCATCAATCAAAGAATGGATAAAAAAGATGTGGTATTTTTATACAATGGAGTACTACTCAGCTATTAAGAAAGATTGTATTGAGACTTTTATAAGTAAATGGTCACGACTTG
>RJWM01035035.1:0-19259 GCA_004363535.1 Dasyprocta punctata | reverse complement strand
ACCTCTGAGTCCACCCTCTGAGGGCCATCTGCAAGCTCATTCCATTTACAGGAGCGCTGCCCATCTCACTCCGCGTGGCTGAGCCTGCCCCCAGCCACGCGTGGGTCCTCCGCGCTGTGCCTGTGGCTTGCTCCTTTGCTGGCCTCCTGCCTGTCCTGCCTGTGCCATGTTCCCCGGGTCAGGTCTTCCTGCTCTGCTCCAGAGTCCCCTTTGTTATGTAAACTCATGAAATCCCCCAAACATACTGATCCCCAAACTCTTCACAGACAAAGCTTACAGCTGGCACGACGACACATGGTGTGCATTCCATAAACAGTATGTGTAGAAGTGAAAACTGTAATTTCTCATATGAATAATATGTCAGAAGCAAAATATTAATTTCTCGTCTCGATGTGACAGTGTTCCTGTCATGAATGTTCTGAGGCTGGGCAGGTAGCTCAGTGGCAGAGCTCTTGCCTAGCATGTGAGAGGCATCAGATTTGATCCCCAGCACCACATTTTTTTTTTTTTAAGTTCTTTGCTGTGTGTTCCTTCACTAATAAACACCCTCAGGGAGGAGATAGACAGAAAGCGACTCACCTGGCTCCCCAGCCACCCTCCGAGCCCCTCTGCCCGGGTCACGTTGCATCATGCCTGCTGACCGGAGTCCAGGAGACAGAAGGCAGAGGTCAGTCAGCATGTGGCCCGCGTGGAGAGCAGAGTCTTCCCTGTCTCTGGTTGAACTCCCCCAGGTGCCACGCTAACGTCCAGGGGAAGGACTGCATCTCAGGGTGGGTCTGGCAGCCACTCAGCTGCCCTGTCTACAGGAAGTCGCCTGGAAAATGGAAGAGTGACTAAAACGAGGAGTCGTGTTAATTAGCCTCACCTATGGTTCCCAAGGCAACAAAGCCCGCAGGATCCTGCGTAACTAGAGACTCTCAAACTCACTTGGGAGATATCAGTTGTCTGTTGCCTGCAAAGACCTAGCTGGATACGATTTGTAGAGTTTCTGCTTTCTCACGAACCAGATAAAAGCAGCCAGTGAACACATACTGGCTGCTGCCTGTGTATCTTCTAGTCCCAGTGACATACCCTAAATCCCCCAGAAGTAAGGACCTCTGTGTAGAAGGATGCGGCTGAACTCACAGGCCATAGAGAACAGGCTGTGAAGACACAGGAGGAAAATACAGGCTGAGTATCTCATTTCTGAAATGTTTGGGACCAAAAGTTCTGCATTTTTTTTCCCCAGATTTTGGAATATTTGCATATACATAATGAGATACCCATAGCTGGGGATATAGTGGTGGTGAAGTGCCTGCCTGGCAAGCGTGAGGTCCTGAATTCAATTCCCGGGACCAAAACAAAAAAGACAAAAACAACAACAACAACAATAAATGAAACTATAATGAGATACCCAAGTTTAAACAGGAGATTTGTTTATGCTTCATAGGTATACCTTATACACATAGCCCGAAGATAATTTTACGCAGTATTTTCAGTGCACCTGCCTTTTCACTGTGACCTATTACAAGAGGTGAGGTAAAGAATTTTCTACTTGTGGCATCACGACAGTGCTAAAATGTTTCAGATTTGGGAACATTTTGGATTTCAGATTTTCAGACTGGGGAGGTTCAGACTGTATTGTTTATATCCCTGTGCTCACCTGTTAGACTCCTTCTGCTAGAAGCAAAGTGGCTGGAAATTGGAAATTGAAAGTGATGTTAAATGCATATCCTCAGTCTTCAGGCTGGGAATTTAGCTCAGTGACATAAGCACCTGCCTGGCAGGAGCGAGGTCGAGAGTTCAATCCCCTGTGCCAAAAACAAAAACACACAAAAAAAACACAGTCTTCATCAACTTCTGGATGCTACTCAGATGTATAGCATGCTGTAAAAAGTCCTCGGCTTCCTGAGTGCCAGGATTACAGAGGTGCACCAGCATCCCTGCCCCCAGATTCCTGATCCATAGAATCACAGATACTCATGCTTTTAGCTCATGCAATTGCTTGCCTTTTGAAATCACACAGAGAAAGTTTTAAACAGGTCCACAGCCCCTTAGCTGCAATTCTGAAATTTGAGTGTCCTCTGTGAAACAAAAGTTGGATGCCCAAATTAATTTGGCAGTGAAATTTTACCATAAGTGATACAAGTCTATTTATGATCCTTATATATTCCATTTAGTATAAATAATGATACATTTCACTGAGGACACATCCACATGTTCCATTACAGGGTGCCACGCAAGTTTTTCCTAGAGGTATTATGTAAAAATATATAGCGTTGTATCTGAAAAATTCTATGGTCCACAACTCATAGCTTAGGAGTTTCACAAAAGAACTGCAGACCTGTAAAATTAATCCTCCAGGTGAGGGCCGGCTATGACTGAGCTCTTGATCTGTCAGACTGCAGCTGTTGCACTTTTATGAAATGGAGACTCTGCCTTCCCTGCCCAGAAACATCTTATATCTAGCCCTAACTCAAATTGTATACCTTGTAGAAAATGTGACAGAATTACTCTGCATACCCTCAAATTCTGGTACTGTGAATCTGTACTGGTTGCCTACACTTATAAGGGCTGGGTTTCCTTACAAGCAGAACCATTCCATTTCCTCTTATTGTTTTTCATATTGGTAAGAAACCAAGCATCCACCTAGGACAAACACACTTAAGGCGATGAATGACTAAAAGGAAGACAATAAGCTCAATTTTGTGTATCGCTTAATTTCCTTTAATCGCAGGTCAGGGTGTAGTTTATGACTTTCCTATGGTGTTAGCACAGTAGGTTCATCTTTCAACTGTCCAAGTGAGTCCGAAATCATGCTTTGTACCTCTCATCGAGAAGGAATGGCACAACCTGTAGGGTGCAGAGCACCTGAAGAGGTTTCATGGGTGAGAACAAACGGTTAAGGTCTCCACTCACAGGCATATCTGCTGACCAAAGAGAGGAAATGTAGCTTTTCCCTGCTGCGTTCTGTACCCAGGAAAATGGAATGTACCCCATTATGTATGACCGATTGTTCCTGTCACAGGCAGAACATGGATCAAAAGGCTAAAGGACATTCCAAAGGAAACTCATGAGCCCTGACTCATATCTGAGGGAAGAAAATCAAAAGAGAGACGCAGTCATGTGTACAGTCTCATAAACTTCTGGGCATACTCACCACCTACTCTTTAAAGTTGGATCCCAGGACAGATACGAAAGTCCCCTTCATGCTTAAAGCAATATTATTATTATTATTATTATTATTATTATTATTATTATTATATTACTTGCAGTGTACAGAATCAAATCCTGGGAGTTTACTACTAAGCTACATTCCAGTCCTCTTCCTTTTATTTATTTATTTATTTATATTTTTATTTTTTTGGTACCAGGGATCAAACTCATGACCTCCTGCTTGTCAGGCAGGTACTTATGCTGCTGAGCTAAATTCCTGGCCCCTTCCTTTTATTTTGAAACGAAGTCTCACTAAGTTGCCCAGGTTGCCCTGCAATTTTTTTTTTTTTTTTGGTACCAGGGATCAAACTCACAACCTCACGCCTGCCAGGCAAAAGCTTACGCCACTGAGCTAAATCCCTGCCCCTATTTTTTGAGACAAGGTCTCACTATGCAGTTCAGGCTGGCCTTGAACTCACTTTGTAGCCCAAACTGGTCTTGAACTCACAACGATCCTCCTGCCTCAGCCTCTTGAGTGCTGGGATTAAAGGTGTGCACCACCACGCCTGGCTATTGCCCTGCAATTTGTAATCCTCCGGCATCACCTCCCCAGTATCTGCATTTGTCTGTGTGCCACTGTGCCAGGCTTAAAATACAATTCCTGTACATAGCACCAAATTGTCTTCTTTATGGGTCTGGGTTGGCCTCCATGACAAATGAATTACTTCGGGGAGAAATAAGTGTTCTTGAACTTGTCCTCTTTTATATTCAGAAGATGGATGTGGGCTACACCAACCTTAAGAGCACCTCCCGCCTGGGCTCTCAGGATGGTTCTGGCACCTTTCCCTAAGCTTCACATCAAGGGCGCTCTCTCAGGTCATTCTGGGTTCTGCTCAGACTCTGTGTGTCACAGAGGCCTCCGGCTACTCTGTCAAAGAGCTCCACAGCCAGGTGTGGTGGCGCACGCCTTTAATCCCAGCACTCGGGAGGCTGAGGTAGGAGGAGCGTTGTGAGTTCGAGGCCGGCTTGGGCTACAATGCGAGTGCAAGGCTGGCCTGAGCTACACAGTGCGACCCTGCCTCAAAAAACTAGGGCCGGGAGTTTGGCTCAATAGCTTAAGCACCTGCCTGGCAGACACAAGGTTGTGAGTTTGATCCCTGGTGCCGCCAAAAACAAAAAAAAAAAAACAAAGAGAGCTCCATATAATACAGCTATAGTGAAGGCTGGCAGTGACTGACTGTGACACATTATGTGTGTCCTTAATGCTCCTAAAATATACTTTAAAAATGGTTGATACAGTAAAATTTAGGGTATGGTTATTTTGTTTTGTTTTGTAGTACTGGGAAATTAACCACCAGGGCCTTCACACTGAGCTACATCCCCAGGCCCTTTTTTATATTTTATTTTGAGACAATTTTTCACCAAGTCACCCTGGCTCAACATTCTCATCTTCCTGCCTCAGGCTCCCAGAGCACTAGGACTACAAGAGTGCATCACCCCATCTGATGTTGGGTGCATTTTACTACACTAAAGAACAGAGCCGGGCACGGTGGTGCACCCCATCAATCATCTCCCTCTGAGGACAAGTCAGTGCCAGGAGAACCAGGGCTTCTTTTGTTCTCCTCACTCCTATACTGTGATACCCAGACCTGAGCCTGGCACGTGGTCAATGTTCCTAAAGATATATTGAATGAATAAAAGTTGGCAAGCAAGTTAGGTGTATAACCAGTATTCCAATCTGTAGCTTCTCTCCCTCTAATCCAATTCATCCTAAATACTGACCTCAAAATTATTTTTCAAAAATATGAATCTGGGCCTGGAATTTGGCTCAGTGGTCTAAGTACCTGCCTGGCAGGCATGAGGTTGTGAGTTCAATCCCTGGTACCACAAAAGAAAAGAAAAAAAAAAAAAGGATCTGCTCTTGTTATTCCCAGACCCTCAATTTTTCCATGTTTAGGAAAAAATAACAAATGATACTTTTCAAAACAGGAAAATTAGTGAGTGTCCACCACAGAATATTACATAGGATCAAACCTGACAAATATCCTAATTTCTCTACATGCTGAAGCATCAATTAAGAACTGATGAAGAGAGCTGGGCGTGGTGGCACACAGCTTTAATACCAGCACTAGGGAGGCTGAGGTAGGAGGAGTGTTGTGAGTTCAAGGCCAGCTTGGGCTACAAGGTGAGCAAGGCCGGCCTGAACTACATAGTGCAACCCTGCCTCAAAAAACTAGGGCTGGGAGTTTGGCTCAGTGGTTTAAGCACCTGCTTAGCAGGCACGAGGTTGTGGGTTCGATCCCTGGTACTGACAAAAAAAAAAAAAAAAGAAAAAAAGAACTAATGAAGAGGCCAGGTGTGATGGCATACACTTTTTCGAGACCAGCCTGGGCTACAAAGTGAGTTGACGGCCAAGCTGAACTGCATTGTGAAACCCTGTCTCAAAAAGACAAAACAAACAAACAAACAAAAAATTAATAGCATGTCTCACAGAATTAAATAAAACAATCCTAAAATTCATTTGGAACTAGAAGAGACCTAGAATAGCAAAAGCGCTTACCAATTCTGGGTAACAAAAGCAAGGTAGCGGGTATCACAATCCCTGACTTGAAATTATACTGCAAAGCTATGGTGATAAAAACATAATGAGCCTGGCGTGGTGGCACACGCCTTTAATCCCAGCACTCAGGAGGCTGAGGTAGGAGGGAGGCTGAGATAGGAGGAATGTTGTGAGTTCGAGGCCTGCTTGGGCTACAGTGCGAGCACAAGGCTGGCCTGAGCTACACAATGCGACCCAGCCTCAAAAAACCAGGGCTGGGAGTTTGACTCAGTGACTTAAGCGCCTGGCTGACAGGTGGGAGGTTGTAAGTTCAATCCCCGGTAAAAAAAAAAAAAAAAAAAAAACCAAAACAAAAAAAACCCATAGTGGTACTAACAAAAAAAAAAAAAAAAACAAACAGATCCAAGGATCAATAGAACAGATTAGAAGATGCAGAACCTTCTCCAAACATACTCAGCCACCTTATCTTTAACAAAGGACTCAAACACTTCCCCTGCAATAAAGATAGCCTCTTTAATAAGTAGTGCTGGAAAAACTGGCTTTCCACATGCTAAAAATTAAAACTAGACCTATATCTTTCACCACATACTAACCTAAAATTAAAAGGGATCAAAGATCTAAATATTAACACAGAAACACTAAATGTGTCAGAAGACAGAATAGATAGAATTCTTCTTCTTTTTTATTTTTATTTTTATTTTTTGGTATTGGAGATCAAAAGAATAGATAGAATTCTTGAAGACATTAGTGCAGGCAAAGACTTTATGAAGAAAACTCCAATTGCATAGGAACTATCACAAAGAATCAACAATTGGGATGTCATTTTATTAAAATACTTTTGCACAGTCTGGCAGGCACGAGGTTGTGAGTTTGATCCCCTGTGCCAAAAAAAAAAAAAAAGTTTTGCACAGCAAGAGAAACCATCAACAGGGTGAAGAGACAACTCCCAGTGTGGGAAAAAATTTTTGCCAGCTGTGCCTCAGAGAAAAGATTACTATCTAGAATATATAAAGAACTTGAAAAAATCAGACTCCCAAATTTAAAGACTCACTCTGAAAATGAGAATCTGAGATGAATAGATACCTCTCAGATGAGGAAGTAGAAACAGCAAATAAACATATGAAAAAGTGCAGTCGTGGTGGTACACGCCTTTAATCCCAGGACTGGGGGGGGGCAGGGGGCAGAGCGGGGGGCTGAGATAGGAGGAGCATTGTGAGTTCAAGGCCAGCTTGGGCTACAACGTGAGCAAGGTCAACCTGAGCTATACAGTGCGACCCTGCCTCAAAAAACCAGGGCCAGGAGTTTGGCTCAGTGGTTTAAGCACCTACCTGGTAGGTATGAGGTTGTGAGTTTGATTCCTGGTGCTGCAAAATAAATAAACATCTGTGTCTGATTTATTTTCACTTAAGAGTATAGTCTCAAGATGCATTTGTTTAGTTATTAATGTCTTATTTATCCTTCTTTATGGCAGAGTTGTACCCCGTTGTGTATAAATACCACATTTTCTGTATCAATTTGTCTATTGACGGACATACAGGCTGCTTCCAAGATTTAGCTGTCCTGAATTGTGCTGTTATGAACATGGCTATGCGTGTTATCCCAGGAGAACGCTCACCCCACTTCCCCTCTGGGCGGCCTCCTGCAGCAATTGTCATTGTCCTTCATGACACAGCACCGCCTCTTCTCTGGCAATCTTATTCTAAATCAAAAGCAATAACTAATTTCCCAGAATAGTTATTCCCCTACTGTCACTTATGTATTGGTTTATTTTGTGGTACTGCGGATGGAACTTGGGGACTTTGCAGTGAATTACTTCCATGTCTCTTTTTAAAATTTTTTTTATTTTGAGACAGAAATCGCACTAAAACGGTATGTTGCCCAGACTGGGTTTGAATTTGTGACCCTCTTATCTCAGCTTCCTGAAGTGATGGACTACAGGCATGTGCCAACACAGCCAGCTGGTATTTTACCTTGACCCTGTCTTAGAGCACTATTGGGGTTTTGGGGGGTCACAGACGCCTCCCCCTCTGCCTGTCCTCCTATGAGGAGGGGCTGCAGTGTGCACAGTGGATGCTCAAGGGGCCTCATCGGAATGCACTTTGCGCTGTCCCCACTCAGGTCCTGTGCAGTGCCCACGTCAGGACAGGCTGCCAGGCTGTGGGTGTGACGTGCTCAGGGCTCTGCTGGGGCCAGAGACCTTGGCTGGCAGTATTTCCAAGGTGTGGTAGGGAAGGTGTTTACTGTGTGTCATCTCAAAACAAGGAGGACTCCATACAGCTAGGAAAAGCAGAGATAACTGGTATTTCCTTTTGCACCGCTACAGGCAACTGAGTTAGATAGAAATATTATAGACAGTCAGACAGGGATGGGCCCTCAATGGAGCCAGTGCAGAAGACCCGATACCCTGCAACTGTGGGGGAGACAGACACCTCTGTGGTGAGCCAGACTTCCAGACAAAAGAAAACAAACACACCCACAGACTTCCTAAGGATAAACATCAGGGATTGACATTCTAAATAGGTCTCTATCACCCTGAGGAAGCCAGGAGTCACCATCCTAACCCGCTACAGGAAGAGTCACAACTCTTTATGCATGCCTGCTTGCTATTGCTACATGACTTGCTTCCCCTTTTGCCCCCAAATTAATCAATTTTACCTGAGCAATTAATCTTACTGGTTTTCCATAGTTCTGTCCCACCTCACGCCCACCTTGTGAGTTCCCATATTTCCCCCCCTTGGGCCCACCTCACTTTGGGGTTTTGCTCTATAAAAGTCCCTAGAAAGGCTGGGCATGGTGGCGCATGCCTTTAATACCAGCACTCCAGAGACTGAGGTAGGAGGAGTGTTGTGAGGTCGAGGCCGGTTTGGGCTACAATACGAACGAAAGGCCAGCCAGAGCTACATAGTGCGACCCTGCCTCCAAAAAGTAGGGCGGAGAGTTTGGCTCAGTGGCTTAAGTGCCTGTCTGGCAGGTGCAAGGTTGTGAGTTTGATTCCTGGTGCCACCAAAAAAAAGTCCCTAGAAAAGACAGGGTCCTGAGGGAGACAACTTGAGCGGATCCCCTTGAACGCAGAACAATTGCTGCAACTTTGATTATATCGAAACTTACTTCCTTATGTTGATGTATACAGAGCTGACTATGGTATTGCCTTCTCTCTTCAGTTGGCTCCAAGCATTGCAAATAAGGCCAGCCAGGTACTGGTATGTAATCTCTAAAGCCATCTGACAGTGTCCTGTTGCCTCCCATAGTGATCTCTATAAAATATATAGGCACAGCGAGATGGCCGAGCCAGTGAGCTCCATGAATGTCAACTGGGGATGAGCCTCGAGAAAGAGGCTGTGAGTCCCCAGGGCATAAAGTTTACATATCAGAAGCAGGTACTGGTATGTAGTCTTTAAAGCCATTAGGCAGTGTCCTGTTTCCTTCCATAGTGACCTTTGTAAAATGTGTAAAGCACAGGGGATGGCAGAGCCAGTGAGCTCCGGGAATGTCAACTGGGGATGAGCCTTGAGAAAGAGGCCGTGAGTTCCCAGGGCATAAAGTTTGCATATCAGAAACTGAAGCAGCAGCCTCCTAAAACAATTTAGTTGCTATCTTGATTGGGTTGTGCAAATGGAGCCCCTTGCATATCTTCATCTGCATTTTGCAGAGATACCTTTCTCACTACCTTGCTAGCCAGCTCAAGTTACTCACATAGTTCCCGCCATCCTCACTGTCACTCATCCTCAAGCCACCCCTTTACTTCACTAGTTAATAAATTCTGGGAGAGGCCTAGGATCAAGGCCTTTGTCCGCATGTCCTTACAAGGATTGGACTTAGGATCCCTTGGCTGCCCTCAACCTAAAATATGTCTCAGAGTTTTTACTCTCACTGTGGGTTGCACTGGAGGTGGTAGATTGGAATTAACTTACCAAGATTCCAATAACTTCTCAGTGGATTTATAAATGTAACTTCTTGGATTGTGAGAAAAACTAGAGAAGGGATTTCAATATCTGAATTACAATACTCATTATTTGGGATTACAATAGGGTATGAGCTGGGGATTTAGCTCTGTGGCACAATTGCCTGTCTGGCAAGTGCAGGGTCATGAGTTTGATCCCTGGTATCAAAAAAAAAAAAAAAAAAAAAAGGAGATAATAAAAGACAGGGTCATTGCTATACCACTGGGGACCCATTCTGTCTCAAGACAGAAGCTTTGTTTTTCTCAATATGTTCTGCTCTTAACCTCCATAGTTCCTTAAATTCATTCTTCAATTTTTAGAGAACACAGACTTGTACCAGACATCTAGTAGATTGGCAGTTTCTTTTCCCTATATCCGCATCACCATTTCAAATTTTTTTAAATGAGAAGAGCCAGTTTCTAAAAAATCATGAAATTAATTGCACACATGCATCTAATTTGGGTGACCCAAATGAACCCAATTTACAAGCCCTGGCTCATCATCTTGATAGTTACTTGTACTAATCCTATAATTTCTATCTACTAAACACTATTATTTTCCTTCTCTGGGCATTAAGCAACTTGGGAAAGGATTCCAGAAAACGTCAACACTCAAATTATTAATAGTGACACTCATATTATTAATACTGTTTATGTTTTTTAATGGCCAGTCTTTGAATATTTGGATCTGGTCTGAGCAAAGAATGTGTTCATAGGATTGCAGCCAAACACAGCCCTGAATGGTCTCCACTGGGAGTCGGTTTGCAGCCTTCCCAGTACTGACCTCACTTCCCAAGGCTGCGGGAGATGGACCTCATTTTCCAGCTGCCCTTTGGGTTCCTTACCTCTTCCCAGGGCCTCACCACTGACACGCACTACAATGAGACAAGGAAGGCAGACTTTGCCAGGTTCTGGCCAGCAGCCGCGTTTTCTGAGCGGAACAGCAGCAGCTATTAATAATGCCTCCTTCTGCGATCCGTACCCCTGCCCAGCCCAGCCCACTTTCTCCCAACCTCTCAGCCCCAGGCTCCATAAATAATTACCCTTACCAACCCTCGCACTGAGCAGTCAGAAGGAAGAGGTCCTGATTCTCCTCTAATAAGGAAGGCATCACTCTGACTCTTGCTTGCTCTCCTGCAGAGGTTCTTAGGTTTTAGTGTAACCTAAGAGTCTCCCTAGCTGGCACTGCCGGGAAGATCATAAGTTTGAGGCCCCGCTTGGTCAAATTAATAAGACTCTGTCTCAAAAACTGAAAAGGTCTAGGGATGATGAAACTCAGTGGTAGAACCTAGATTTGAAGTAGAAGAAATAAAAACTAGGCAGAAAGGAAACAAAGAAAATCAGAATTTTTAAAATGAAAAACTTGGAAAAAAAATTAAAAAAAATAAAATGAAAAATATGGCTTCAGGACACAGCCCTGTTTAATACTTATTTTCCCCCTCTCCTGCCAGAAAGCAATAACCCTCAGCAATTCCATTTCACCTGCAAATGAGTCTAGCCATCGCTTTTTGCTTACCAATTGTCCTCTTTCACATGTGATAGACCACCTTTTCACATGGAAATTACACTTTCCTTTTAATAGGGTGTGCCATCTTCCTCCAACCACCAAACGAAGACCAGGACTATAGATTATCAGATAGTACACATTTAGTCACCCAGGTGGGTGACCAGGACTTCCTGACCCATCTCTTCCAAAAAAAGGCTTTGTTCTTTCCAAGTACACTTGCTACGTGACCTGCTTCCTCACTGGACCAATACTACCTAAGTGGCTATACTTATGACCTTATTGGTAGCACCTAGCTTTGTCCCACATTGTACTCACTTTGTGATTTTGTACCCTCCTCTATAAAACTTCCCCCATAAAGTGGAGTCCGTGGCAGGCCACTTTTGGGGTCTCCTCCTGTCTCAGGAGCTGTCTCTCCCTCAATAAAATTTCCTACTCAACCTCTGCTGTTCCTTGGAATTTATTCTACAAGTTCAGGGAAAACAAACTGGGCACATCTGACATGTAACAGGTTGGGAGTTACAGTTATTTCCCTTATATCATTTGGAGGTCCTATATCAGTGGGACTCAGTGACCCGCCAACTATTCCATGTTTAGGGTGGGTTAAATTCCTCATCTCAGCCTCGGGAACCTTTCAGAATCACACAGTTATTATTAAAGGACGCTAAGTTAGAAATTAAAGAAAGTCAGCACAAAAAAGATAAAGACATCAGAATTGTGGCTGGGGGCAATTCTGAAGAGGAGGCCTCAGGATAGAAAAGCAATAGCCAGGCTTGCAAACCTAGAGATAAACAGCAACTTGAGGTTATACTGTGATTTAGTGCCACCTGTTCCAGTGGACGCAGGCAGGCATCAGACATATAGGTGGGCAACAGGAACATCTGGATCCATACTCGATTCCCTTTCCAAGAATTCCTTTGATTTTTCCATGGACCTTTGCTACGTGACTTGTTTCCCTATTGGATCAACATTAGCTAAGTGACTTTACTTGTAATCCTGAGGTAGGATATGAAAGAGTTTTGCCCTGCATAAATTACTGTACAATTATGGTGGTGGTCTAACGCGGCAAAAGACCAAAGCAGGAACGCTTACCACTTCCTCCTTCTTCTTCAACCCTAATTGCAACTCCCTTTCCCGTTTGTGTGCATAGAAAATTCCAATCAGTTCCTCACACGTCATCAATGTCTGCCCCAAGCACAGCTTCCGGTCAGAGGTCATAAAACGTCCCACCATGTTTGTCTCTGGGGAAGGAGATAGCCCAGCCGCCACGGGTTGTGTGCTCCTTTCAGCGTCCTCAGTAAACACGTTCTTTTTTTTACTTTTTGCTTCTCTATTGCATCAGAAAGCCCTAACAGGATAGAAGAAACAAAGCTACATAAAAAGGAGACAGGGGCCAGGGATTTAGCTCAGTGGCATAAGCGCCTGCCTGGCAAGCACGAGGTCGTGAGTTTGATTCCCTGTACCAAAATTAAGTAAATAAATTAACACTGTCTGAGTCTCATTTATCTCAAAAAAAGGAGACAAGCAAATTGAGATTTTAAAAATTGTATGTTATAGCATTAGCGCCTGCTTGGCAAGCATAAGGTTGTGAGTTTGATCCCTGGTACCAAAAAAAAAAAAAAAAAGTTGTAAAGAAAAACTGCAGGCCAGGCGTGGTGGCACACGTCTTTAATCCCAGCACTCGGGAGACTGAGGTAGGAGGAGCGTTGTGAGTTCGAGGCCGGCTTGGGCTACAACGCGAGCACAATGCCGACCTGAACTACATAGTGCAACCCTGCCTCAAAAAAACTAGGGCTGGGAGTTTGGCTCAGTGGCTTAAGTGCCTGTGTGGCAGGTGTGAGGCTGTGAGTTTGATCCCCAGTGCTGCAAAAAAAAAACAAAAAACAAAACTGCAGATTGGGAAGGCTAGCCCAGTTTATTTACTTTCATCCTTCTCCCGAAACCGCAAACCTGGGCAAATGGGTCTGCCTAGTCCTTTTTGCTTGCAAATGGTCCTCTTTCATCCAAGAAGGGACCACCCTTTTGGCATTTTCCCTACTGGGGGGAAGACAGACACCTCCCGCTGTGGTCCAAGCCTCAAAACAAAAGAACAAACAAATGCACACACATTCTAAGGATTGATATTCTAAATAGATAAGGATCACCTTGATGAAGCCAGGAGCCACCATCCCAAACCCCCACAAGAAGAGTCACTGCTGTTAAACCTGCCCACTTGCTACTTGACTCACTTCCCCATTTGTCCCTGATTTAACCAATTTTACCTGAGCAATTACTCTTACTGTTTTACCATGGTTCTGTTACACCTCATGTCCTCCTGCCTTGCAAGTTCCCATTTTTCCTCACCTTGGATCTGTCTCACCTCTTGGTTTTGCTCTATAAAAATCCCTAGAAAAGACAGAGTCTTTGGTAACCCACTTGGGACCCCTTCTGTAACTCTGACAGAAGCTTTCTTTCTCTCAACAAATATATTCTGCTCTTTACCTCCATTGTTCCTAAAATTCATTCTTCAATTTTAGAGAACAGGAACTGGTACCAGACATCTAGTAAGCTGGGAGTTTCTTTCCCCTATATCACAGTATAGGTTGACTGACCTACGTTGTACCACACTGTGATTTGCTGTATAAGTTACCCCTGACAAAGGTGGCCGCCCGCTCAGGATCCCTCCTGGAAATCCTTCTCTCTGGGAGAGAGACAGAGGGTCCAAGTGGGTTGTCAAAGACTCTTGTCTTTTCTAGGGATATTTATTTATTTATTTATTTTTATTTATTATTATTATTTTTTTTTTTTTTTTTTTTTGCGGCACCGGGGATCGAACTCACAACCTCGCACCTGCTAGGCACTCAAGCCACTGAGCCAAACTCCTGGCCTTAGTTTTTTGAGGCAGGGTCGCACTACGTAATTCAGGTCGGCCTTGTGCTTGCGTTGTAGCCCAAGTCAGCCTCGAACTCACAACGCTCCACCTACCTCAGCCTCCTGAGTGCTAGGATTAAAGGCGTGCGCCACCACGCCTGGCTTAGGGACTTTTATAGAGTAAAAACCATGAGGTGAGATGAGTCTAAGGTGGGGAAAACCTGGGAACTCACAAATTGGGCATGAGGTGGGACAGAACTATGGGAAACCAGTAAATGCTCAGGTAAAATTGATTAAATTGGGGACAAATGAGGAAGCTAGTCACATAGCAAGCAGGCATGCATAAAGAGCTGTGACTCTTCTTGTAGGGACTTGGGATGGTGACTCCTGGCTTCCTCAGGGTGATAGAGACCTATTTAGAATGACAATCCCTGATGTTTATCCTTAGGAAGTCTGTGCGTGCGTGCGTTTGTTTTCTTTTGTCTTGAAGTCTGGCTCACAATAGGTGTCTGTCTCCCCTACAGTTGTAGGGTATTGGGTCTTCTGCATTGGCTCCTTTGAGGACCCAGCCCTGTCTGACTGGCTGTGCTATCTCTACCTTACTCACCTGCCTGTAGCATTGGTTCCCCTGAGAAGGGACTGAGGCTGAGCACCAATAACATTCCAGTCTCTGGAAAGGTGTTTACTGCCATGCTTTTTACAGTTTCTCACAATGTTTTAACTTTTCCTTTATTCGTTCTTTTCTAAAACCCCTAAGTAGCACATTAGGGCCATTCTTAAGAACTGTGAGGCTGCCAGGGGGTGGTGGTGGCACATGCCTACTATCTCAGCACTCTGGGAGGCTGAGGCAGGAAGATCACAAGTTTGAGTCAGACCACACCTCAAAATAAGAAATAAATAGTCTGGTGATGCATCTTAAGGCTAAGGCCCTGGATTCAATTCCTGTAGCACAAAAAAACAAAACCTGTGAGCCTAGTAGGGCAGGGACTGCCCGATAGCGGCAGTGTTAGGGCAGATGGCAGGGTAGAGGCCCCACCCATCCATCTATAGCTGCGAATAGCCAGCAGGAGGCAGGGTGGGACCGCCCCTCCATCCCTGTCCCAGGACTCCATGCACAACTTGTTGGGAACCAGAAGCCCCACCCCTCCTTTCTTCACCTTGTATGTTGCACAGAAGGATTTTAGTCCCCCACCACCACCTGCTGCTAGACCGCCTTTATACTGAACTACTGGCCCACCCCTTGTTAGTTTTAATTTTGAGACCAAGTCTCGCTAAGTGATTAAGTTGCCCAGCTGGACTTGAATTTGTGATCCTCCTGCCTCAGGCTCCCAGAGTGCTGGCATTCCGAAATTACACGGTCATGTGCAGCAGCAGAAGCCTTTTCACAGAATGGCTGCCAGATCTGTAAGATGAGAGACCCCTCAGAGGTGCACACAATTAAGGGCAAGTCTCCTTTCAGGAGGAAAAATAAAGAAACAGGAAGCTCAAACAGAAAGATTCCTTAGATGACAGCCAGGGGATGCTGTAAGGATCCAGGATAGGACTCTTCTGCAGGGGGCACATGAGGGCGAATGAGGGGAGCTATTAGTAGATTAGGACACAGCAAACTCACTGGATGAGCAGGCACGACCTGCCAATCATGGAGACTCAGGACACAGTCGCCAAGCCCTGCACCTGGGACCAATCAGAAAGTGCTGTCTCCAGCTCTTTTGGTGTAAACATTGAGCAGGTTTTTGATAGGACAGCCTAGATCTGACGTCAGGGTGAGGGATGAGAGATATAAAAGGTCCCCACCATTAACCTCACGGCCACTGTACGCTTCACTCAGTGGTCTGCTTCACTCCACAGAGCATAATTCTTTTCCTACCTTTAATAAATATAAAACCTCACTACCTATTTTTCACACATCTCGTCCAATTCTTTGTTCAGGACGCCAAAAACTTGGAAATAATCTCTGCAGGGCCCCAAAATCTGGTAACATTTTCTTGGTGAGCCAGGCAGGCGGCAAGACCAGTTTTGCTCGTCTTGGCAGTTTTGTGTCTCTGAGGAGACGCAGGGAGCTAGAGGCTGAGAAAACAGTTCATGGAAGCTGGGACTCAGGAAATTCTCAGTTCTCCAGAACAGTTCCTGAGTGTGTCCCACCATGTGGGGTGCGGGCAAGTCACGTCCAGGTCACTAGTGGGGTTGCCATTCACCTCCAGTGCTGGCCTGGCCTCTGTCCCCACCCCTAACCCCTTATGAGCCCCAACTTCATGAGGTTGGGGCTGGGAACTTTGTGCCCCCTTGCTCTGCCCCACTGAGGTGGGCTCACGCTGAGGCCTGAGGTATGCACGGCGCTGTGGCCCAGGGAGACATGCGCTAGGGCACCCTCCAAAGTCACGCAGGCTGGGGGCAGCCCTGGCACCTGTCATTAACCCAGTCTCCCAAGGAACCATGTAGGTGCCATGCGTGAATGAGGTAGAGTTCAGTGTGCCTCATCTGCCCCACATTTTTGTTCTTCTCAATGCTTTGTTCAACTTTCTCCTTTTGGGGAAAACAGACAGCGGTAGATTGGTCTTGTGCTTGAGTAGCCACTCACTCCAGCCTGCCCCTTTTCATGCTCAAAGGCAGTAAGGCTGAGGTTTGCACAGCTGGCAGCCCTTGAGGGGATAATTTGCTCCTCATCTTGTGATGCTGGCTCCTGTCTAGGGGGTGGGGTCTTGGTTTCTGCTGTAGGGTAACTGGTCTTGCTTCGGGATGACCTCATCATGCCGTGGTCCGTGAGGCTTTGCTTTTTCTTGAATCTGAAGTAGCTGCAGGTTTAGGACTTCTAAAGTTGGAGACTTCTAGGCATCAGTCCAGGGTGTCTGGAACTGGATGTTATAAAAGCTGACACCTGAATGTTCCTGCAAATCCTGAAAATTACTTTTATCTTGCTGTCCTCAATCTTGAAAGGGGATGGGACCGACTAGTTAAAGTTGGAGCTAATACATCTTGTATTACTGACACTTTTTATGTGATTCACATGATAGCTGAGCAGGGATCCAACCCAAAGTTTTAAGGTAAAAAAGGAGACAGGTATAAACATGGAGGCAGAGATGCCAAGCTTAATGCTGCTTTTAGTTTCCACTGGGGATCAGCAAGCCAAACCTTTACTTCCGTTACAGTGTGCTGGAAAGTGTATAACAACAAGGAATAGAAAATATTGAGGCAGCCAGAAGCCCAGGGTGGAGTATTTGATAATTTTTGAGTAGGAATTTTTTTTTTTTTTTTTTTTTTTTTTTAGACAGGGTCTTGCTATGTAGCCCAGGCTGGCCTTGAACTTACATGCATCCTCCTGCTTCAGCCTTCCCAGTGTTCGGACTACTGGTGTGCACCACCATGCCTGGCCTGTATTTGCCAATTTCTGTGGTATGAATATTCTTGTCGTGGCAGATTTCAACCTACCAAAGTGATGTCATTGGGGAGGAACTAGGAAAAGGCGCTATCACAGGAGTATAATTTTTAAAAGTTATTATTATTATTTTGGTACCAGGAATTGAACTCATGACCACATGCTTGCTAGGCAGGGACTGGGCCACTGAGCTATATCCCACATCACAGGATGTACAATAGACAACTAATCTCTTTTTTTTTTTTTTTTTTTTTTTGTGGCACCAAGGATTGAACTCACAACCTTGCACCTGCCAGACAGGCACTTAAGCCACTGAGCCAAATTTCCAGCCCTAGTTTTTTTGAGACAGGGTTGCACTATGTAGCTTAGGCTGGCCTTGCAATCATGTTGTAGCCCAATTTGGCCTTGAACTCACAGTGCTCCTCCTACCTCAGCCTCCTGAGGGCTGGGATTAAAGGCATGTGCCACCATGCCTGGCAGACAACTAATCTCAATAGCATAGGGGACATACATGTGGTAAAATAATTAGGAAGTAACCAGTTTTAAGTATTCTTGTTATGTTTTTCATATGTTTAGTAGTTTTACTCAATTTAATTTTTTAGAAGAACTGTGTATAACAACCAGCTTACAAAATTCCTGAACATGTATAATCAATTGTCCTAAAGTCAGCATGAACTGCTTCTAGGACTTTCTTTTTTTTTTTTTTTTTTGTACGAGGGATCAAACTCACAACCTCACGCCTGCCAGGCAGGTGCTTAGGCCACTGAACTAAATCCCCAGCCCTAGCCAGGTGTGGTGGCACATATTTTTAATCCCAACACTCTGAGAGGCTGAGGCAGGAGGATCACAAGTTCATACCCAGTTTGGCCCAACTAGCAATTTAGTTAGAACCTGTTTCAAAGTAAAAAGTAAAAAGGGATGGGTGTGTAGCTCAGTATGAAGGCCTTGGGTTCAAGTCACACACACACACACACAGAAAACTGAAAACTTAACCTGAGTTTGGTGTTTAGAGGTGGGGACATAAGAGGTGATTAAGAGTAGACAAAATCATCAAGTTGAGCCCCATGATTGAATCCTAGTGGATATTTCTCTCTCTCTTTCTCTCTCTTTCTACACACACACACACACACACACACACACTTGAGTTCTCAAATGCTTCTGTTTGTAAACAATTCAGTTTACAAATGAAAGTGTTCAGCAAAATTCTGCTTCTATGCACAAACTCTGCATTGGTTGACAAACAACCACACAAACACAAATGCAGCCATCTTCCCCAAAACTGTAAAACAAATTAAG
Organism: Dasyprocta punctata; assembly: GCA_004363535.1. Classification (NCBI taxonomy): domain Eukaryota; kingdom Metazoa; phylum Chordata; class Mammalia; order Rodentia; family Dasyproctidae; genus Dasyprocta; species Dasyprocta punctata. Next base: position 601 of record RJWM01035035.1, on the reverse strand, counting down.
CTTGTAATCCTAGGTACCACTATATATAGGAGTGGGGCAGAGAGACACAGAGAGGGAGACCAGAAGAGCCTAAAGTCACCTCCTCCCCATGTCTTGACTAGCCAAAACCCATGCCATGGAATTCTGCCAGTGTGGAGGCCCTAACCATCACCTAGCATGACTGGGTTCAAGCTCTAGCACTGGAAAAAAAAGAAAGAAAAGAAAAGAAAAAGAATGCCACTGCTAGACGTGGGCCTTAGTTTGGATCTTCATAACTGTGAACCAAAATAAGCCTCTATTACTTAAAAATTACCAAGTCTGACCAGGTGTGGTGGCACATGCCTTTAATCCCAGCACTCGGGAGGTTGATGTAGGCGGAGCGTTGTGAGTTCGAGGCCAGTTTGGGCTACAATGCGAGCACAGGGCCGACCTCAGCTACACAGTGCAACCCTGCCTCAAAAAACTAGGGCCGGGAGTTTGGCTCAGTGGCTTAAGCGCCTGTCTGGCAGGCACGAGGTTGTGAGTTTGAGCCCCCGTGCCGCAAAAAACAAACAAACAAACAAAAAACCTGGGCCAGGAGTTTGGCTCAACAGCTTAAGCACCCGTCTGGCAGGCGCAACGT
>RJWM01035034.1:0-19223 GCA_004363535.1 Dasyprocta punctata | reverse complement strand
AATTGTTGTCTACCATAGTTACCCTTTTGTGCTGCAGAAGATTAGAAGTTTTTCCTCCTAACCAACTGTACTCCTGGACCCACTAAAAATCCTCTCTCCATCCTCCCCTACTCTTTTCAAGCTCTGGTAACTACTGTACTACTTCTTTGAGATCAACCCAGAAAATTGAGATCAATTTTTTCAAAGTTCTTGATTTTATTTGAGAGTAGAAATCAGTTGAAAGAGAACAGAACTCTCACTTTCTGTGACAATGCTTATAACATGTCACCATAACAGAACCAGAAGGCTGAAACACCTGTGGACCACGGCTGTCACCACTTGTATCCCTGGGGAGAGGGGAGGGATGGGCAAGACATCTTATGGGAGTGGTGACCCTTTCCTGGCCCTGACCTAGTACAGAGCTTGGTTGCTGGCCCTATCAGAGCATCTCCAGACAGGGCACTGGGAGAAGGAAAGACAGAGCTGAGGAATGGAGAGGAGGTGGGCGGTGAACTTACCAGCGGTCCCAGCAACAGGAGCTGTAAGAAAGAAAGCAAAGGTCATCAGGGGCCTGAGCCTCTGCTCTGAGATGAGCCCGACCAAGTCCAGAGACCTCCCCCCACAACCCTTACCATGGCCATTCCTAGACTGCCCCAGTGAGGTGCGTTTTCAAAAGTTCTGAGTGCTCCTTCCTCAATAACAGAAGAAAATGTAATGAAATTACATAAAATGCTCTGCCTTCTGGGTTTGGTATTTCATTTAACACTTTTGACTGATTAAAATGGCCCTGGTAGGTTCTCTATTGGGCCTTATGTATGCAAATAACTTTGCCAGAGTCTACCCAGGGAGTGAGATTTGTTCTTTTGCGGGGAGAGATAGCGATTTCGCAGGTAATCTATGAACACTGCAGAATAAAAAATACACATGACAGAAGTATTATTGCTTTGGCATACATCTTGTTAGCTTTTCCTCCTGGGAGATATATATATATATATGTATATATATATATATATAGAGAGAGAGAGAGAGAGAGATAAATATATGTTGTTTACATACAGATTATACATATCATCTGATATGTTGATTGTATATATATATACATATATATATGTATATTTATCAGGTTAAGTTACACTAGAAAAAGTGTTTTCTAACTGGTTTTTCAGGCCTAGCAGATTAATGTGTTTCTATATGATTGCTTTATTGATTGTTGGTCCTGGGGATTGGACTGTACTGAGCTATATTTCCAGTGCCTCTTTTTTTTTTTTTTTTTTGAGACAGGGTTTCACCAGGTTGCTAAATTGACCAGGCTGGACTCGAATTTGTGATCCTCTGCCTTAATCACCCAGACAGCTGGAATGATAGCTTATGCCACTGTGCCCAGCTATGTTCTAATCTTTAATGACTGCACTCTACTATTTGAGTCTCCAGTGATTTATTGTATATCCCTATTGCTTGATACTTAGGTCTTCTAGATTTTTGCTATTAGGCAAATCTCAAAAGAGCAGGAGAATGCAAAAGGACAACAGATCTGTGGCTCCATGTGGGGGCAGGTGGAATGACAGCGTGAGGGAAAGGGTCTCCCACGTGGAGGCAAAGTATAGGACAGGAAGGGTTAGGAAAGCTGAGTGGAAGGGTGGAGATTTGTGGGTACCATCACTGGGTAAAAAATCAAAGCAAGCCAGGCGTGGTGGCACTTAGGAGGCTGAGGCAGGAGGATCATTGTGAGTTTGAGATCAGCCTGGGCTACAAAGTGAGCTCAAGGCCAGCTTGAACTGCATAGTGAGACCCTGTCTCAGGGCCAGGGATTTAGTTCAGTGGCTTAAGCACCTGCCTGGCAGGTGCAAGGTTGTGAGCTCGATCCCTGGTACCAAAAAAATTAAAATTAAAATTAAAAAAATCAAAGCAGCATTTTTATATGAATTGGAGTGCTGTGTCTGCAGGGATGTACAACTATGAGTATGTATATGGGTCCATCATTAGTAGGAATTTTCTCTTATTTTTGGGCTGAGAGAAAGTCAAGAAGATATATATATGTGTGTCTTTTCAAGGACGAAGTAGGAAAAGAAATTGAAGTAGAGCCGGGCGTGGTGGCGCACGCCTTTAATCCCAGCACTCGGGAGGATGAGGTAGGAGGAGCGTTGTGAGTTCGAGGCGGGCTTGGGCTACAACGCGAGTGCAAGGCCGGCCTGAGCTACACAGTGCAACCCTGCCTCAAAAAACCAGGGCCGGGAGTTTGGCTCAGCGGCTTACGCGCCTGTCAGGAAGGCGCGAGGTTGTGAGTTTGATCCCTGGTGTTGCAAAAGAAAAAAAAAAAAAAAGAAAAAAGAAAAGAAAAGAAATGGAAGTAGAAACAAGGACTGGGGGGCACTGTAAATAGTGTTGTCCTGGGGTTTAGAGAACTGGATTCTGATCCATAGATAGATAGATAGATAGATAGATAGATCAATCTATCTATGTATCTATCTATAATATATATATCACTTCATTCTTCTGCAACTCAGAGTTTATCAACAAACCTGCATTGACTTCACTAACTTCCTATAAGCCTTGTATCTCATCCTGAGTCCACCCAAAGGAAAAGAATCTAAGCCTCTGCCCCCACTGAAGGCAACATTCTAATGGTGGAGATGAGCATATATATAATTTACTGTAAAAGAGATGTCTCTAGTGGCATTGGAAGAGTATGAATAAAATGCTAAGGTGGCTCAGAGGAAGAGAAGGTTTTGGACTCTGTATTTGGTAGGGTTTGGGGTTGGTAAAAAAGGAACCTTGTGGAAAAGGTAGCATTCCTCAGGAACCTCCAAAAAGTGATAGGATTTTGGAGGTGGCTTTTTGGTTGTTTTTTTTGTTTTGTTTTGTTTGTTTATTTGTTTTTTGTTGTTGTTGTTTTTGAGATGGTCTTACTATGGAGTGCAGGTTGACCCTGAACTCACATATGTAGCTCAGGCTGGACTCACACTCACAGAAGTCTTTTTTGATAGAGAGCGAAAAAGTTATCTGCAAGGAATGTACAGCTCCTTCTCAACATTCCTTGTGAGTTGCAGCCCACCTGCTGCTTGTTTTGGGGTCTCTGTGAAAGTGCCTCCAAGAATGAGAAAAAGGCTAAAAAGAGAAGTCCTAAGGCTAAATAATATGACAGAGAGTAAGAATACAGACTGAGTCTGAATATTCACTTCACTCTTGCTAAGTGACCACACAAATCACTTGTCTCTCCTTTAGTTCCCTGATTATAAATGGAAATAATGATAGCAGTTCCTACTTCACAGAGTCGAAGTGAGGATGAAATGAAATAGTAAGACATTCAGTAGTTATCTGATGCATGGTATATTTTAAATAAATATAAGGCACTTTTTAAAGTTTGATCTATAGCTCAGTGTATAGTAGGATGCCACGATGTTCTAAGTATAGCTGAAAGCATCAAGTCAGATAAATTGGAAAGGGGAACTATCGAAGAGACTTCTTAGGAAAGAGATGACTGTAGTTATCCAAAATACACATAGGTGACAATTTCAATGTCAGACTCGACGTACTTATCTCTTCCTTTCACACATTTTAACCACACATGTTTATCTTACACGCAAGACTTCATCATCCACAGAAACCATACCAACAATCAAATTCACAAAATCAAACTTTTTTTTTTTGAGACAGGGTCTCACTATGTGGCCCAGACTGGCCTTGAACCATGTTGATCCTCTTGCCTCAGCCACCCAAGTGCTGAGATTTCAGGCATGTGCCACCACACTCGGCCTATGCCACCACACTTGGAACATTTCGTGCTCCAGTTACAACCTCTTTCACTTTCATTCTCTCTGCTCGAGTGCAGACTTCATAATGAGCTTTCACCTCATCAAGAATCACAAAACTGAGCAGACTATGGTAGAGCATGCTTGCAATCCCAGCATTCTGGGAGGCTGAGGCAGGAAGATTGCAACCTGACGCCCAGCCTGGGCATCTTAGTGACCTAGCGAGACTCTGTCTCAAAATTCAAAAATTTAAAAATGCATAAGGATGTAACTCAGTGTGAAGGTCTCAGGTTCGATTCACAGTATTGAAAAAAAAAATCCCAAAGCTTTGGTCCTTTTCCTCTCTATCCTTCAGCCCATGTTTGCCTTTACCTCCTTCACTGTGCAGTTTGGATTTCATGATTTGCACTGAAATCATCTCATGGCAAATGCCCTTAACCTTCCTTGCCCTTCTCTGTTTCTATCAAATGCACCTGCAATCCCCATGCTTTTTATTGGTCAGTTGTATTGACAGGAGGAAGAAAAGAGGATACCGATGTGAGAGAAATTTAAAAGACAGAACTGAGAGAACTTAACACTGATTGAAATATAGAGGTGATGTAAGTGCATGACCAGGAAAAGGGTAGCTACGCTCATGCAAATATAAATCTTAGAAGAATAAGAACACTTGTAAGGGGAACATAAGTTGAATTTTAAATATATTTTGTTTCTAAACTGGCACATTTACTTGGAGATATCTGGTCAGGAGGTAGAAACATGAAGATACATAGAAGTCAGCAAGACAAGTAGATTTGAAGAGTTACCGACATAGAAATGATGGCCAAAAACCTGAGTATGTAGGATCAGCAAAGGGGACAATGGAGTGCAAGAGTGGGTAAAAAAAAGAGGAGGATGAAGAAAAATATAAGAGATCAGAGAAGAAGAGAAAAGCCAGCAAAAACGTCTTCACTCCATATTCAACAAATAGTACTGGAAATTAACTATATCACACCGTTGCACTCATTATGAAAGGGACAGAGACCTTGTACTTTAGGTCAGGAAAACTGAGTTCAAGCATAAGTTCCCAGATCCTGGAAGAGTACCTGGTACATAGAACTCACAGCAGGTTTAAACAAAGCAATTGTCTCAAAGGTGTTGAAAACAAAGCACAGTATACACGCTGCCTGCCTATAAAGAACTAACCATTTGGGGTGCAGTGGGGACACGCACCCCTAGGAGGGTGGAACTGGAGCTTTTTTAGTAGGCAATGACCAACATTAAAGTTGGAGGGCAACTATAAAGTGCAGTGACTCAGCCACAGCTGTACTTGGAGAGTCCATGGCCCTAGCCTGCAGCAGGAATCCAGGGGGGCAGAGACAGGGGCAGCTAAGGCACAACTGGGGGTGTTGGAAAACTGAATCATCAAGTGATGAAAACCTACACTGGAGCCCCAGAAAATATGGAGATCCTTGGTAGTTTATCAAAAGGAAAATGGAATAAAACACCAAAAGTCTTTCTGAGGATTCTTGCTCAGGTGCCCAGCACACTGGGAGTGCTATTAATGCAAAAAGCAAAGACATCACCCTTCTAGGGATGAGCTCACCCAGGAGAAAAATGAGGGATTTCAGTGCTCACTCTAAACTGTTCTACTTTCATGGGGAGCTACTCTCTTCCTTACCCCTGCCTCTTGTAGGCCCCCGTCATCCAACATTGAGGGCTGAGGGCTCCCAGAGCTGCCCATGGCATACTATCGGTCAGGGCAAGTGACTTGGAGAGTGACTGTTGTGTCTTCCTATGAGAGATGAGAGTGGAACCCCAGGAACACAACTGGAGGAAAGTCTTGCCTGTACATCTCCCCCAGTGCGCTTCCCCCAGCCTCTTTCAAGTATCCAGCATGGTTAGTGTCCCCTGCCCATAGCTAAGATCCTGATCAGAAAAGATTCCTCTGTCTCCACTTAAAACAATGACCTTCTCACTGATCAGAGCCAGGACCCACTGCATACTCTCTGCAGTGAAAGGAAGCATGCATGATTTCTCTGGCCCCATAATTGACCATTCCAAAATTGCCCATGTCTGTGAGTTCTCTGAGCCTTGGTTCCCTGTGGTTCTGCCCAGGAGAATTTCCTTATAGGCACAAAGAATAGGCTTCTGCTATATGAAGTGGTTTTAGCAGCACAGAGAAGAGCCATTGCTATCCTCCCCAAATGCATCTTAGAGCTCCTCTCCACCCCTTGTCTAAAGCAGCACTGCCCCTCTTGCCTAAAGTTTGGTTCCATGTGAAACAGATTCAAAGGGAAATATTCTAGCCACACATTTGTCACTTAAGTTGAATCAATTTACTTCCCCAAGAACAGGTTCTGATGCAGGCAGTGGCAGAGGGTCAGAGACTGTATGCTCAGTAAAACCAAGTAACAGTTAAAAAACCAAAACTTCTACCAACTCTGGTTTACTAAAGCCAGTGGGATCATCAGATCTGCAACATGCCAGCTCTGTACTCCTAATTTTCCCAACATGCTTCTTACACCACCCCTATCCCTGCCCAAGATCAGCCTCAACCCAGGTATTCCTGCTCCTGCCTCCCTCCTCAAGTCCTCGACTCACCCAGGAATAATACAGTCATCCACAGCAGCATATGGCCCAAAGTCTGCAAGGGCTTGTAGTCAGCTCGGTGACTCTTGGTGCCAAGGACAGGTAAGAACGAAGGGATTCCCATCACCTCTACAGCAAGCTGACTCCAACAGCATGCAGCTTCTCTCCAACCAGAAAACAACCAAATTCTGGAGTCCAAAAGAGGAAGTGAAAAGAAACGGTCTATTTAATCTTAGGCTCCTCCCTCTCTACCCTCTTTCATCTGTTCCCTTCTAGGAGATTCAGAGCTTTCCAGAATCTCCTGCTCAGCTCAAGACACAGAAACTGGGAAGCAACTGGGAAGCAACTTCCTTCTTCTTCCTCTTGGGGCCACAACTAGACTGGCCCTTAGGAGAAAGTGGGAGAAAGAGAAATGGCCACCCAAACTCAATTCAGAACTTTGTACCTCAGTCTCCATCCTCCCTAGAAAGGTAGCGGGGTTTAGTTGTACAGGCTATCTTCCGGTTCATCTTCCATTTGGAGACCCAGACACTGGCATCTGGACCCCTCCTGAAATCAAGCATAGCGGCTTCAGACCACCTCCCATCATTCGATTTTTCTCTATGATCATAATTCCATGACTCACTTTTGAACTGTGGAACAAGAGCAAGGAGGTGTGTCACAGCAGCAATAGAACAACTACATTCATCATTTCTTCATTTCCCTCCCTTATTCTTTCTTTTATTCATTTACTCATTCATTAATGCAATGAATATCTCAGTAAATATTTCTTAAAGCACAATTTGTGCCTTGGACCTTTATCCTGGTCATTTCTCCCCTCATGGGTCTCACCACTATGGTACGGTGAAAGAACATGGGTTGTAGAACTGAAAGTGCAAATTTGAATGCTGAGAGCTACTCGGAGGTTTGAGTTCCAGACCTGTAAACATTAAGTCCAGCATGCCTGTTAATTCAAGCAGTTTCTCCACAGCAGCATAATTGACATTCTGAGCTGAATAACTGTTGTGAGGACTTGCTCTGGGTATTGAAGGATGTTCAGCCGCATCCCTGGCCTCTACCTGTTATATTCCTATGTATCCCAAAGTTATGAGAACAAAAGTGTCTCCAGACATTGCCATATACTCCCTGGGGGCAAAACCACCCCCAGTTAAGAACCACTGCACTTGAGATTCTGGAAAAAAAAAGATAACATGCGTTCCAGCAAAGGGCTATATATATCATGAGTATCCAACAAATGGCATTTCTTTTTGTTGCCTTCTGCCATCATTTGTTCATTAGGCAAGGAAATATTCTAGGATCTGTCTTGGGGCACTCTCCTGAGGCCTCTTTCCTACACAACCTTTCAGGAAGCAAGCTGTAATACTCAAGGAAATGACATTGTAAAACCTTCCTCTCATACTCTGTGGTCTTCAAAAAACTTCAATAGCCCCACCCTCTGTACTATAAGTTTGGACTACCCACCCACAGCTTTTATCTTATTCTTAAGTGAGAAAACATTTTTACTAGTGATGAAAGGCCAGTGGGATGACATCAATACTTTTAAAATATTATTATAAATGAAAGCATAAAACAATATACAGGTAACACACCAAGAAACCAGAATTAATAGCCAAGAGTGGTGGTACATGCCTATAATCCCAGGCTGAGGCAGGAGAATTGAGAATGCATGGAAAGCCTGGGCTACATAGCAGGTTCAAGATCATCCTGGACTACCTATCAAAATCATGTCTGAATAAAAGCAAAAAAAGAAAAAGAAAGGAAGAAAATCACTATGTAAATATAAAAATGCTTACTCTGAAGGAGGTACTGGACATATTATCTCTAAATTTTACAACAGTCTCGCAATAAAAATACTATCATCCTCATCTGCACATGAAGAAACTTAGCCAGCCAGATATTGCAAAGAAGTTACAAAAGACTGAGGGATGGAATGAAAAACAGATAGAAGAATTGCTGAAAGAGGCTCAAAAAGTGTTTGTCAAAAGAGACAAGGTTAGACAAAAACAGAAGGCTAGGATCACGGTCTCCACAGGAGGAAGTTGCCAAGGATCCTCAAAGGAGAAAAAGGGAAATGAGAAGCCACACCAGGAAGTGGTGAAAGAGCGCAGGGAAAGAATCCCAAGGTGGGCAACAGATGCTTCAAATACAGAAAGCCAGGGCACTTTAAGAGGACGTGCCCAGAATGAAAGAAGGAGGGGTAAGTGATTCCCTCACCGTAAGAGGAATACTGAGGTCAGGGGTTCTTCTTAACAGGCCCCACAAGCAGCCCTTGGTAAACTTGAGAGTGGGACCTGAAGAGTAGGAGGTTATTTTTCTGGTGGACTCACGTGCCAGCTGCTCCTCCTTACCACTGCAACCTAAGAGCACAAGGTTTTCTTTTTCTTTCTTTTTTTTTGCGGTACCGGGGATTGAACTCACAACTTCGCGCCTGCCAGGGCAGGCGCTTAAGCCACTGAGCCAAACTCCCAGCCCTGGTTTTTTGAGACAGGGTCACACTATGTACGTCAGGCCGGCCTTGTGCTCGCGTTGTAGCCCACGCTGGCCTCAAACTCACAATGCTCCTCCTACCTCAGCCTCCCCAGTGCTGGGATTAAAGGCATGCGCCACCACACCCAGCTAGCACAAGGCTTTCTAATGAGAAATTAATAGTACCTGGGACAAAAGAAGTGGGATTTTCAGTTCCAATATTTGAAAGAATGATGAGTAAAGTAGGGCCACAGCAGATTGAAGAGTCACTATTATACATTCCTGAGGCAGGCACTAACCTCCTGGACAGAGATTTGTTTATTAGGTTGGGCTTGAGTTTAGGAGTAGAGGTAATCACAGATTGTAATATCACGCCATACACAGGAAGTGAAGGTGATTCCCAAGGGCAAAAGTGACCCCAGCAGCTACTAGAAGATTCCTGAAGTCCTAACCATGGGATCAGCTACCTACAAGCAGTCAGTCCCTCTTCCCAAGAAACTGCCAGGGTGCACGACTCTCAGGAGCAGGGTCTAACGTCCCTCTGTGGTTACTAAAACTGCTACCAGCCACTTAGGCTCGTCCTCAGGTTTGTCTGCTCATCATTGACCAAATCAAAGGAGGTCATATTGATATAGAAATAATATAACTCCCAACCTGCTAGATGTCAGATATGCTGAGTTCATATCTAGCAAAATTGAAGAATGAATTCCAAGGAACAATGGATGTTAAGAGCTGGAAAACTTTGAGAGAGAGAGGGCCCCTGAGAGACAGGAGGAGACCCAAGTGGGTTGCCAATGAGTCCACTTCTCAAAGGAAGTTCTATAGAGCAAAATCACAAGGTGGGTACAGCATGGGTGTCTTAGTTACTTTTCCTTGTTGCTGAGACAAAACACCTGACACCCAAAATTAGGCAAGGAAAGGTTTATTTCTTACAGTTCTTGGAGGTTTCAGTCCATACTCAGCTGGTTCCAAGGCAGGGCGGCATGGCAGGAGGAGCAGCCATTCATGGCCACCACAAAACAGCAAGGTGTGAACCGGCAAGAGAGGGAAGACACGTCTTCTTCCCACCCTTACACTGTATGTTGGCTCCACTCCTGGGCTGGTGCCGCACTCACACCACCAATCCCAGTGCCAGACAACAAACCAATCACAAACGCATGCCATGATTACATGAGACTCGGAGGAGCCATAGGAATATAAACCATAACAATGGATCAAAACTGTGATCAATCAATAAGATTACAAGTATAACCACTTAGAGACTATTGATCCAATGGGGAAGGAGGTCATGTTGCAAATGTACATAGAAAGAACAAAATCCTTTTTAGGAAGGGCTGGATTGGGAGGTTCTAGTCACCCACCTGGATAACTGATGTCTATCTAGACTTTATTGGACCAGGTGATACCAATACTAGTATATTGCTTATCCCTTGGGGAAACACATAGGCCTGGTCATTCTGTAGATACACATCCAGCCACTGATGAATGTATTCATGTATTCTCATCCTCTGCACTGACTCCCTCAAGGGCCTAGCACTGTCTGACTGTCTATAAAATTTCTACCTAAATTAGCTGTCTATAATAATATATTTGGGAAAAATAAAACAGATTTATTTAAAGCTAGCTCCAAGGATATGGAGGAGCCTATTTGTCTCAAATCACCATCTCATCATTTATAGGTGAGCAAAATCTTTTATAATAAAAAAACAGAAGGGAGGGGAAACCCAGAAAAACAGTCTCTATACTTGTTTTATCACTTTTAGCCATTTTTATGGGTTGTATGCAGATGTCCCCCAAAACCTCAAGCAGTCGTAAGTGGCACCTTTTGGAGGTGGCTGAATTGAGTGTGTGATGCTGGGACTAAGGATGTGACGTTGGAACTGAATCACGGAACAATGCTGGGATTAAAGGTGCCCCACCCTGGCTATGAGTGCTAGCTGCCCTAAGGATAGGTGCCCTGGATAGGATACAAAGGACAGAAAGAGGGCTGCTATTGTCACTTGCTGCTGCTGGCAGCTGTCTTCGCTGTCTCCTGCCTACTTGTCATGGACTATTTCTCCTGTGCAATGCCTCTCGGCCATGCCACTCTGCCTTGGAGTCAACCAACTATGAACTGAAAGCTCTACAAACTGCTAGCTACAATAAACCTTTCTTCTTTTAACTTTGGTGTCAGGTATTTTGTCTCAGCATCAAGAAATATAACTAACATAGCCATCTTTAACTCATCCTCCTCTTTCTTGTAAAAAACAAACCAGGCTCCTGGCCTCCTGGGGCTGGCATCTGTGGATTCCATCACTTCTTTCTTCTGAGCTACAAAGAGGTTAAAAAAAAAAAAAAAAAAAAAAAAGCTGTTTATGCCCTTAACCTCAGAAAGCCACTTGTCTCAAAAAAAAAAAAAAGTTTCATTTCATAGTGCTGAAGTGAAAGAACCAAATAACATATTTTACATTGATATAGGACCTTCAGGTTATATAGGGAAAATAAATGTAATTCTCAACCTGTTAGATGTCCAATATGCCCAATTCATGTTCCCCAAAAATGAAGAATAAATTCTAAGGAACAACAGAGGTTAGGAGTAGGAAATTTTATTGAAGGAGACAGAGCTCCTGAGAGAGACAGGAGACCCAAGTGGGTTGCCCAATGAGCTCACTTCTCAAAGTTTACTCAAAGTGAAAAATCACAAGGTGGGTACTATATGACTAAAACTATGATCAATCATTAAGATTGTATGCAGAGCCACTGAGCTGATATTGTTCCAATGGGGAAGCAGGTCACACAGCAAGTGTACACGGAAAGAACAAAGGACTTTTCAGGAACAGATGAACCCCAGGGGTCTTGATCAGTCACCAAGGTGACTGATGTCCACATAGACTGTATTGGAGCAGGTGTTACACCTCATCTTATCCCTTGGTGAAGCCTGTAGGCCTGGTCATTCTACCTTTGTCTTGAGGCCTGGCCTCCAACAGATGCACCTCTAGCAACAGTATTAATGTGTTTTCATCTTTTGTATTGACTCTCTCAAGACCCTAGCCCTAACTGCCTGTAATAGTTAACTTAGTGGTCTATAATAAGATCACTTATTAAAGAAAGTAGTCACAAAGCCAGATAGGTCATTTTCAGAGACGCTAAACTGAACTGATAGAGGAGCCTCTTTCCCATTACAGCTGGGAAAGCACAAAATACAAGGAGTTGGGGCGAGAGGCAGCAACCAGAAGCAAACCCGCCTTGCCTCCCTGGTGAGTGTGCATGACCGCGCGGAACCCAGGGAGAGAACTATGTGCCTTCTGCGAACCCTCCATGTTGGGGCGAGAGGCAGCAACCAGAAGCAAGCCCGCCTGCCTCCCTGGTGAGTTTGCATGACCGCGTGGACTCCAGGAGGAGAGAAAGAGTTGTGTCCCATAGGCCTGCCGCGCGAGGGCTATGAATCAAGGACCTCCCCCACCCCCAGCATCCTGCTTGCCTGGAGGACCTACTGGGTTCATGGCAACTGGGGTACATAAAGCAACTAAATGCTTGTATTGTTGGATTGTTTTGCAGGCATGGTGCCCACAGTCTCAGCATTTCTTGGGTAGATGACATTTTCCAGTGTGGCAAATAGGTGGGATTGTCCTCTGTCTTGTCTTCAAGTCCCAATATTATTGTCATTGCTTTGCTTAATTTTGTTTAATTTTCATTTCCTTTTTTTTTTCTTCATTTCACATCCTTTTTTTATTGGTTTTAATGTGTTTTGGTTTTGGTTTGTTTTTGCTATGCCTGATGGAATGGTCAACTATTCTGAAAGTAACAAGACACAATATAGTAGCTATTGTTTTCGTAGTATCTCTCTCTGAAGTTCTATGCCAGTTCTACTGCTTTGTTTTGATTGTTCTGTTATCTTTTGTTGCACTTCACTATCTTTGATATAAAAAAAACCCACAGGCACACACACACACACACACACACACACACAAACCAGTATTGAAAAAAAAAATACAAGGAGATGTTTTCAAATGGAAATGGTTACAAAGATAAGGCACATCCTATTATTTTTTTTAATTCTGTGTCATTTTTATCTTTTGTTTTGTTTTTAAAAAAATGAAAAAAGTGAAAAAAAGATAGGGCACATTTTAAAAAACTGAAACTTGTCAGTCAGAAAGAAGAATTCATCCAAAGAGACAGCATGGTATAAAAATGTGTATTTCCAGGAGCCGGGCGTGGTGGCGCATGCCTTTAATCCCAGCACTCGGGAGGCTGAGGTAGGAAGAGCGTTGTGAGTTCGAGGCCAGCTTGGGCTACAACAGGAGCACAAGGCAGGCCTGAGCTACACAGTGCGACACTGCCTCAAGAAACCAGGGCTGGGAGTTTGTCTCAGTGACTTAAGCACTTGTCTGACAGGCTCAAGGTTGTGAGTTCAATCCCCAGTGCCACAAAAACAAAAAAAAGTGTATTTCCAGCAACAGAAAAGACACATGTAACTCAAAAATCAAGAAAACCCAATGATTAAGAACATAAGCTGATAGATCTTAGAAACAATCTAAATGCCCACAGACTGAGGAATAGATAAAAAAAAAATGTGGTATTTTTTATATGATGGAGAACTACTCAGCCATAAAGCAGGATAAACTGGAGACTTTTATCGGTAAATGGATGCAACTTGAGATCATATTCATAAGTGAAATAAATCAGACACATGTAAACATCGTGTTGTCTCGCTAGTGTGAACTTAAAGAAACAATATATGTTTTATAACAGACAGTTAAGATAGTTATACTACTGATTGCTCTGAGTTCATTGAAGGGAAAGATTTGTGCTGGTATTGTTTGGACAAGTGAATGCAGATGTCTTGAGCTCTGGGTGAATGATTTGGGGCTGAAAATGTGCAATGTGTGTACGATTGTTGCTCCCAATTGACGTGTTTTGAAATTTTGTTTTTATTTTATTTTCTCTTTGAAATAAAATGGATTAAAAAAAAAAAAGAACATGAGCTGGGTATGTTGGCCCACACTTGTAATCTTAACATTCTGGGAGTCTGAAGCAGGAGGATCACAAGTTCAAACCCAGACTGGGCAACTTAGCAATTTAGCAAGACCCTATCTCAAAATAACTAATTTTAAAAGAGCTGGGGATGTAACTCAGGGCAAAGACTAGAATTCAATCCCTTTAATATATATATATATATATATATATATATATATATATATATATATACTTTGGAGATAGACCTAGAGTGAAAGCCTCACCTTTTCTTTTTAGCCCTGTTGCTTCAGCCATAAAATGAAGAGTACGTTAATGTTTACCTTACGATGTTGTTGTGAGGATTAAATGAGAAAATCTATGAGTGCAGTTTCATTCAGAACCCAGCATATAAATTGAGTCTTTATTGTCATTGTCAAAGACCAGAAAAATCTAGTTTGTTGCTTCTAGTGGAAACTGGTGTTTACTCTCTGTTCTGCTTGGTTAGATTTTGTTTCTCTTCCTCTTAACGCCCTGGCTATCCCTTCAGTGGATTTTTATGATTACTTTTATTAGTCCTCTCTAGGATTTCCTGGTCGCAGCCACTTCCCCACCAACTGAGCCACCTCACACACTGCAATCAGCTGCCAGCTCCCAGGGAGGAAGAAGCCTGGGAGGGAAGAAAGAAAGGAGGCTCTGGTTGGAGAAATCTCAGCAGAATCTAACACCAGCTTCACCACTTTCCCTGGAAATTTCCTCCGGGAACTCAGGTCTTCCTGTTAAAGCAAGGTCTCTAATAACCTCTTAGAAATGCAAATACCCTACGCTTTGTGGAACATTAACTCTAGAATGTAAATGTGTTCACCCATGGCTTTTCTTCTGAGAAACAGCTGCTGAAAAGGCTTGATGAGCCAGGGAGAGAGGGAGAACATGGAAGGAAGGCTATTTCTTTTCTTTCTTTTTTTTCTTTTTTCTGTTGTTATGAATGCTACACTATTTTCAAAAGAACAATTCACAGTAAAAATGAAATCTGAAAATGACCCTGTGAAAACTACTTTTCACTCAAAATTATTTTTCTTTAACTATCTTAGCTAATTTTTTATATGCATACATAGATTTTCTTTCAGTTTGTCACATAATTGCAATAACATGATGGTTACATATGCGTGACCTATTCAGTTCACTGATAAGTATATTTTCAAGGTGCATCCATTTTAGTGTGAAAGTGTCTAGTTTATCGTTCTTTATAGCTGAGTAGTATTCCATTATATAGAAATACCACATCTTTTTTATCCATTCCTTTGTCGAGGGGCATTTAGGTTGTTTCCAAGATCTGGCTATTATGAACTGTGCAGCTATAAACATAGGTGGACATATATCACTGTAGGAGAGCTATTTCTGAGGAAACTGAGATCTTATAGGACAAGGGGCTTGGACTATCGAGGAATATTTGTGTCTATGATAGCAAGAGGCAAGACCTGAATTTAAACCGAGCAATGCTCCAGTATGATCTTGAGCGAGGCACAGCTTCTCTCTGGAGCTCAGTACAGTGGGGGGAAAGGACTGAATGCTGCTTATCAGCTATACCTTTTGTAAATATTTTCTCCTGATCCGTGGCTTGTCTTTTCATCCTCTTCATGGTGTCTTTTTTTTTTTTTAGTAGCAGAAGTTCTAAATTTTAATGAAGTCTACCTTGCCATATATTTCTTTCCACTAGATTGTAAGTACCTCTGGTATTATATCTAAAAAGTCATCTTTAACTGGACATGGTGATGGATGCCTATAATCCCAGCAGTTAGAAGACTGAAGCAGGAGGGTCCCTGTGAATACAAAGCCAGCCTGGGCTGCATAGTGAGTTCAAGTCTAACCTGAATTACATAGCGATACCCTGTCTCAGACAAAGCAAAATTCACTTTTAGGCCCACTCTCCTGACTTATCTTCTAAGAGTTTTGCAAATTTTGCATTGTATATCTAGTCTGTGATCCATTTTGAGTTAGTTTTTGTGAAGAATAAAACATACATGTCTAGATTCTTGTGGATTACAGGTGGATTACTGTGCAGTATGGTATAGAGAGGACCAGTGAGGTGGGCTAGAAGGATAATTTTACCAAAGATAATGAATGTTGAAAACACAAGAGTCTATTTGGATCACAGTATGCTGCCAAATGGGATGGTGGACAAGTTTCTAAAAGAGGAATTATGCAGTCAGAATGAGAGATTGGGCTTTTTATAAGGGTTTGAGAACATGAAGAGAGGCAGCTAATGTGATTGTGTAAAGAATGTCTTTTCCTGGATCATTAAGCACTTTGTAGATCTTCTGGAAGCACCTGTATTGTTTACAGCTGCAACTTTGACAAGATCACTTCTTCAAGGCTTTAGCTTTAGATAAGAAGGTGAAGAGGAGGTCTATAAATGCCTTTTAGAGACTCTTTGGGAGAAATGAATGTGTCTTACGTCAAAAGGTTTGTTGCTGTTTGTTGCTGACACCTACTGAGAGCAGATGTCTTTAATAGAGTTCATTTGCTGTTAGCTGGCTTTAACTGGGGGTTCTGGCTCTTCAGGGTTTTAATCCTTTTTGTTGCCAGTGGGCAACCACTACATGGATGTCCAGTTACTTTACCTCCGCCTGTTGAAAAGACTATGTTTTCTCCACTGTATTGTATTTGTTTCATTTGGCAACATTTATGTGGTTCTCTTTCCATGCTCTCTATTCTGTGCTCTCTATCCATCTCTCTATTCTAGTACTCTGCCTACTATTTTGCCACTAAGTGTATAGTGCAAAGAATTCTTCCTGGGCTGGAGATAAAACTCAATGCAATGTCACCAAATAGGATCTAACGGGATTCTCCAAAGAGAAGATGGAGACCTCAACTCACCCTTCAGGATAGATTCATCAACTCTTGTCACAGAAAGAGAATTTTGGAACATGTCAGTGAGAAGCACAGGCAGATTTATTAGGCAAGGTTAGAAAGTAAGGAAGATAAGGTAAAGGAGTACAGCTTGAGAATTTAGAGGAAGCTCACTCTGATAAAGCAATGTAGTCTGGCCTGTTAACAAAGACAAGAGACCACCACATTTGTGTGGGGCTGCAGTGGGTTGAGGGATGGTTTGTCATGATCTCAATCATGGTTTTGTAGCTCCAGAAAAATCCATAGACTTAAGGGGCAATTTGGTTCCCATATCTAAAAGCTAATTGTGACATGTCAACTTGACTTGAGTTACAATCATCTAGCAGATCCATGAAATTCTGGGTGTGTCTGTGGATGATTAACATGTAGGCTATAAACTGAGGAGGTAGTAGAGTACTGCAGGCATGGGTAACATGAACAAATAGGCTGGATGGAATAAAAAAAGAAAGAAAGATTACTTCTCTGTTTTTTTTTGGAGGAGCTCCAGTCTTCATTGCATTTAGATGTTGGTCCCAATCCTGTCAGCCTCCTAGCACAGAATCTTTAGGCTTCTAACACAGGCCCTTCAGCATTCTGATACAGATCCACTCAGGCAACTACAGTGACTTTCCAGGTCTTTGACTTTTAACTACTTCTGAATCCTCCAGCTCTCCAACACATAGACAGGTATTTTGGGTCCTTCTATCTCTGATTCTACTTGAGACTCCTCCCTATTATTATAGACTGCTAAGTTAGGTAGAAATATTATAGGCAGTCAGACAGTCCTAGGCCCTCAAGCGATTCACTGCAGAAGATGAGAATGCATTACAACTGTGACTGTAGGCATATTTGTTGAAGGCCAGGCCTTAAGATAAGGACAGAATGACCAGGCCTACATGCTTCCCCAAGGGATAAGTAATATACTATAATTGGTATCACCTAGTCCAATAAAGTCTAGCTAGATATCAGTTATCCAGGTGGGTGACCAGGACCTCCCAATCCATCCCTCCCTATAAAGGTCTTCGTTCTTTCCATGTACACTTGCTATGTGACTTGCTTCCCCATTGGATCACCTTGACCTAGCCAGCTATACTTGTCATCTTATTGGTTGATCACAGTTTTGACCCACATTGTACCCACCTCATGATTTTGCTCTATAAAACTTCCTTTGAGAAGTGGGCTCATTGGCAACCCTCTCAGGAGCTATCTCTCTCAATAAATATTTCCTACTCTTAACATCCATTGTTCCTTAGAATTCATTTTTCAGTTTCGAGGAACACTAACTCAGCATATCTGACATCTAACAGGTTATAATATTTCCTCTATATCATTTGGAGGGCCTATATCACTACTATATTGCAGGATCCAACCCTCATAGCTTCTCTCTTGGGGTGGCTTTGCCCAGTGCCTGTGACATTCCTCATATGTTCCATGTTCCTGACATCTGCAACTTCCTGGGCTCTCCACTGCACTTCTGGCTTCATTTTCACAGCTTTACTTACTGCCTCTCAGGGGCACTCTGCCTGGCTTCCTAGGTCTTCATCTGAAATCTCAAAGCCTCCCTAACCTGACAATTCTTGCATTTTTCATGACTATAAAAGCAGTATCAAATGGAAATCCCAAGGTCTGTCATCAGCTTGAGCAGAAGCTGGACCCCCTTGAATCATGGCTTCAGAGGTTTCTAAGTGCCTGGATAACTGAGCTTCGAGAAACTATTTCCTGGCTGTCCTTGAATGAACTGAGTTCCTTGGGGCTTCCTTCCCAAAGCAAAGTCTTTCGCTTTTGCAGCTTTGAGCCTGTGAAGATGGAGTCTTACTGGTATCTAGGATGCACTTAAGGCATCCTTCTGTTGCCCTGATGTAAAGTGTTTATTTCCTTTTTAATCTTTTTAGCAACATTACTGTTGGCGGCAACAAATTTGTAGGCACTTTGTCTTTGGAGAAATTCAAAACTTTGAAAATCACACATTCACCCCATTTTCTCTTTATTTTCAATGTAGAGCTGGCTAAAGACCCCTAAGAGTACCCATGCCACAGCCTTAGACTTGAGCTGCCTTGGAATTTCCTCCACTGGGTTAATTAGGCCACCACCCTTAACCTTAGTCTCCGACAGGCTCAAGACATAAGCAAAATGTAGACAAATTTTCTGCCACAGCATAACACACATAATCTCTAGCCAAACTTCCAGTGGAGTCCTTCTTCCTAACTGAAACCTCCTGAGCCTGGTCTTCACATTCTGCATTTCTATCAGTATTCTGGTCTTCTGAGTTCTGACCAGCACCACACTTGAAGTTCAGCTTATAGCATTCTAGGGCTTCACTAGCTGGCATCTCCAAACCTTTCCAAATACCTCCTGTGAACCAGTTCCAAAGGCTTCTGAATCACATGGTCAGATATATTCACAGCAACAACCCTACTTCCCTGGTACCAAAATATATCTCTGTTACTTTCCTCATTGCTGGGACACAATATCCAACACCCAAACTTAAAAGAGGAGAGATTTATCTTGGTTTATGTTTTTAGTAGATAGTCTACTGACTACTACGCAAGATGGCATTGCAAAGGGCAGAGTAGAAGAAAAATCTGTTCATATCATGTTGGCCAGGAAGCAGAGAGGGAAAGGAAGAGAGAGGAGGGAGCG
>RJWM01035033.1:0-19427 GCA_004363535.1 Dasyprocta punctata | reverse complement strand
TGATGTCTCCTGACTTCAATTACTCATCAGTGAAACTTGTTTTATTCCCCTCATCTCACCCTGCATCCATCCCTCTGTCGAAGTAGGCTCTGGACTAATTTAAAAAATCATTGCACTTGCTCAGTAAAATTAAGCCCATACATTTAGGTAAAGATGGGGCAGGTGAGGGAAGGGAGAAGATGAACACTGTGAAATAAGATTGTGTCAGGGGATCCAGTGCTTGCTGTGTGCACATCACTGCTTAGGAAGCACTTCGGGCGTCTTTTCAAGTGTGCATTGTTGGGACCTGGGCCTTCTCCTGTGTAATAGTCTTCCTAGGATCTCCTGTGCTAGAAATCCCCTGTTCACCAGGCAAACACACACTGCAGCCTACAGGACCCAGTGCAGAAACCCCTTCCTTTTGGTTGTCAGAGTGTTTTGCTCTTTGTGGTTTGCTCTTCCTGTTACCTCAACTGATTATCGTGTCTTTTTAAATAGGATTTCAGGAGGTCGTTTTCTGAACCAGTAATGTAAAAATTACATAGTGGAAAAGTTGTGAATCTATAGTCTTAGACCCAGATGGAAGTATAATCAAATTAGCCCAAATATGACTTGTGACTTCTGGCTGTATTAGTCATTGTTCCATTGCTGAGACAAAATACACAGGGGAACATTAGGAGAAGAGGTTTATTTTGGATCACAGCTTCAGAAGTTTCAGTCTGTGTTTGGCTGGCAGAGGGCGTGGCAGGGGGAAGCTGTTCAACTCATGACATCCAGGAAGCATAGAGCAGGAGAAGCACTAGAGAGGAAGAGGCTGGGGACCTGATACAGTCCCAGGGTCACACTGTCATTATCCAACCACTCACACCCAAAAATGTGCCTTACTGACCTCCTGGGAGTCACCCAAGCCAGGGAAAATGACAGTCAAGATTAACCATCCCACTGTTCATGTGTGGAAATATGCGGCTAATAGCTCTTTGCACCCTGCCCTCTGACCCTTCCTGTGGAAAAGCCCAGGACTGTCATTGGCTGCTGGGCAAAAAATGACTCTGATCAAAGCCCAGCAGCTTCAGAAGACTTAGGTTCTTTCATCCAGGACTGGAACAGCAGAGGGACGGGGAGAAGCCTTATCTGTATCTTGAGATCAGTGACTGGGGGGATCTTGGCAGTATTTGATTGGAGGGTTGTTTGAAGTTATCTTGCTATTAATCCTGCAAATCATCATAAAGAGGATTTGATGATAGACTTCTGAAATTTAAAGATTCAAGTTAGAGAGTTGCTAGGTTTTTTTCAAGTAGCAGCTGAAATTCTTCAATATAAGTCAAGCAGGAGAATGTAAAATCATTCCCATTTTACCTATGGTGTTGGCTGAAACTGACCAAGACTGTCATTTCTTGGTTAAAGGCTTAACAAAGCTTTGCAAAGAAAATATTTGCGACTTCACATTTACCCAGAGAGCTGTGTGCATGAAATAAACACTCTCAGTACAGTAAATGCAGGCAAAACTCGAGGGACGCAGTCAGGACAGATGATATCTTAGAGCGCTTCGCAGGTCCCAGGTTCTTCGCCAGAGGTGTTTTTTAATGCAGCCTTCCTATGGACTAGGAGAAAAGGACACCTTTGTTCTTGAAAAGAGATGCAGTCCAAAGGAGATGCGCCGTAGTCTGCTTTAGGATACACGCCTCAAAGGGTTTCAGCCAAGGTGCACGGATGGGAGGTCTGCAATTACACCTGTGGCGCCCTCCCGCCGCAATGCTTCCCTGAGAGGCACTCACCCCACAGAAGTCTTGCAGGAGGGCCTAGGGTGCTCTCCGGGGCACCGCGCGCATGCGCTAGTCCTCGGTTATAGTTGCTCAGCACCTGCTGGAGTCCCTGGAGCATGCATCAGGAGTTGCACATGCGCACCTCAGCTCTCTGCACCTGCCTCGCGCTCCAACCGCTCCAGACTCTACACGCATGTGCGAGCGTGGAGTCCTGGCCGACAGTTGAAGCAGCCAAGGCGGTCACTGAGTCCGTTACTGAAATCGGAGGTGCTGGGTCCTCCACCTGCGCTCCTCAGGGCATGCCCGCACTTTCTCCGGTCCCCCGTGGACATCCGGGTGTCCTGGGGGTAGCGCACCGTCGAGGGCCGAGACGCAGCCCAGATCTGCGAGCGCAACCAGACCCTTGGTCCGAAGGGTTTGTGATTTGGGTTTCTAATATTTCACCAATGGCTTCTCCCTAATAAATGCTGGGATCGGGGGAGGTTGATTTTGTTCACAGGGAATGAGGTGGTTGGAAGTATTCAAAATGTGTTTGTTTGGAGAATGCTGGGGTGTTTTAAATGGTATGGGAGAGTTTTGGGTGGGAAGTTGAGTCCTAGAAACGTGGACTACAGTGGTGTCTTAGAGGACCTGTGCAGGTCCTGGAGAATATTTGCCTGTGTGTCTATTTGTATATTGGTGCGTGTCAGTTTGTGTATTGGTGTGTGTGTGTGTGTGTGTGTGTGTGTGTGTATTGGTTCTGGGCACTGAACATAGCCCTCGCAGTGCAGCCTTAGTGGTTGTTTTCCGTGTGTGTTTATGTCTGAGTTACAGTGTGCGTTTGTGGGTTTTGTGGGTGTGTACATTTGGGGTCTGGGAGTATGCAGGAGGCTCAAGTGTTCCTCTGTGCATTGGTCCTGGGATATTATCCTTGGAGGTTCTAGTGACGTTGCTTGAGTACATGGGCCTGCTGTTTGTGTTTGTGCTCACGGTTTTGAAAAGCACAGTGTGTTTGCAGTGGTGTGTATATTTGAGTTGATGGATGTATAATGTATGTATTCTGGGAGATGTGGCAGGTACTTCATGTATTCTTGGAAAGACAGGACCTGTGTAGATTGTGTGTGTGTTCAGGAGTTATGGAGGATGTGTATTGTAAAATGAGTTTTGTGTGGCTTGTGAAACACCTGTATGCTTGGTGTATCTGTCGGTTCTGTGCCAGTTAAGGTGTTCGTTGTATACATATTGGCAGTGGTTTGTTGCATGTGTATGCTGAATGTGTATACATCATTGCAGGGGTGACATATGAACATTCAGAGTGGATATGGTTTTTTAGTAGTAACCAGGGCCTGTATCTGTATTCAGGGTGCAGGTGGCACTTTTCCTGATAGTGGTCATTTGTTCCTGGTTCTCTGTCCAGTTGCATTAGATTTGTAGGTGAAATTAATCAGGCTGGGATCCTCACACTGTAAGAACTAAGAGATAAGAATTTCTTCCCTCTCACAAGAGGATACTTTATTAAGTATTTACTAGCATAGAGATGATCACATAGTAAAAACATTCAGATAGCAGGAAGTAAATATATTTGAGACTTCATGCAAATTACGAGTCAGGCACTAGGGGATTTGGGACCTTGTGTGTATGCTGGTCATTCTGAGCCTGGCTTCTAACTAGGTTAATGCTAATTCATTCTTTAGGGCCAAGACTTCATAAATAGTGATTTGCGTATGAACTCTGCCGTGTGTAGGCAGCTAAATGCTCCTTCAGCACGTGGGTGGTCCTAGCATGTAGGTATGTAGGTGACGAGGTGTGTTTGACTGGTGGTCAGATGGCTATAGAGACCAAAGCTTTCATGGTAGTGCCTCCGTGATGGGCATCGGTAATAAATGGTGCAGTTGCCAGGGTATGGGGTCTGATTAGTCAAGACCTATCCCATGCAAATCCCCTTGAGGAGCGGCTGGGTGGCCGCAGGTACTGCTGAATACTCTGGGGTGCACCTAATTATGAGGACTCCTTTCATTGGGTCCAGTTTGAAAAGCCTGCAGAACCCCTGCCCCCATGAATGTCTTCCCCCTAGTTGTGAGTACTTCTGGTTATCAGGCAGTCCTTCTGTTTCAGCAGTTCCACATCCACTTATTCCCATGGAAACCTGTGGGAGACAACTTGAGCAGGTCCCCTTGAACGCAGAACAATTGCTGCAACTTTGATTATATCGAGACTTATTTCCTTATGTTGATGCATACAGAGCTGACTATGGTATTTCCTTCTCTCTTTAATTGGCTCTAAGCATTGCAAATAAGGCTAGCTGAGGTACTGGTATGTAATCTCTAAAGCCATCCAACAGTGTCCTATTGCCTCCCATAGTGATCTCTGTAAAATATATAGGCACAGCGGATGACAGAGCCAGTGAGCTCCAGGAATGTTGACTGGGTATGAGCCTCGAGAAAGAGGCTATGAGTCTCCAGGGCATAAAAGTTTACATATCAGAAGCAGGTACTGGTATGTAGTCTTTAAAACCATAAAACAGTGTCCTGTTTCCCCCCAAAGTGACCTTTGTAAAATATATAAAGCACAGAGAGATGGCAGAGCCAGTGAGCTCCAAAAATGTCGACTGGGGATGAGCCTCGAGAAAAAGGCTATGAGTTTCCAGGGCATAAAGTTTGCATATCAGAAACTGAAGCAGCAGCCTCCTAAAACAATCCACTTGCTATCTTGATTGGGTTGTGCAAATTGATCCCCCTGCATATCTTTATCTGCATTTTGCAGAGATATCTTTCTCACTACCTTGCTAGCCAGCTCAAGTTACTCAGGTAGTTCCCGCCATCCTCACTGTCACTCATCCTCAAGCCACCTCCTTGCTTCACTAGTTAATAAATTCTGGGAGAGGCCTAGGATCAAGGCCTTTGTCCACATGTCCTCACGAGGATTGGACTCAGGACCCCTTGGCTGCCCTTAACCTGGAATATGTCTCAGAATCTTTACTCTTGCCGTGGGTTGCATTGGAGGTGGTAGATTGGAATTAACTTACCGGGATTCCAATAATGTCTCAGTGGATTTATAAATATAACTTCTTGGATTGTGAGAAAAACTAGAGAAAAAAATTTCAGTACTTAGATTACCATACTCAGTATTGTGGTTACAACAGAAACCTGAGGGTTTGGTGCTTGACAGGACCTCCCCATATCTCCACTGCTGATGTAAAGTTTTGGTTTCTAACCTGGACCAGACAGTGGGTCATGTTTTGAGGAAATGTTCTCTTTTGAAGGCTCAGTGTACCCCACTCTGAGAAGCTCATTTCAGATTTGTGTTTTTGTGATAAGTATCCATGACCTTGTTGATTTATCCAATTCTGGTTGATACATGAGAGGAAGCTATGTGATCAAGGTGGTCACCAGCTGACCCTCCAGTTTCTCATACCACAAGATTATTGTTCTTGGCTCTGTCTCCTTACTGGATTCCAAGGATAATGGCTGAGGAGTATTCGCCTCTGCAGGAGGAGGTCACGGGAGTAAGTCCGAGGATGTGAGTGCCAAGTTGTGGTTTGGAGTTTAAGTGTCTCTCAGAGGCTCATGCTTTAAAGGCCTGGTCCCAATTTGTGGTGCTGTTGTCAAGGGATGGAACACGTGGGGAGAGGAGGCCTGACGGCAGGAAACTAGGTCTTCAGCAGCATTTTCTCAAAACACTGTGGCCTGGTCTTACTTTCTCATTGCTGAAACAAAAACACCTGACACCCACAAGTTAAAGGAGAAGATGCTTATTTTTGCTCAAAGTTTGTAGAGGTTTCAGTCCATAGTCAGCTGATCCCAAGTCAGGGTGGCCTGGGAGGGGAAAAAGAGTTCATGGCACATTCGGTAAGCAGCAGCAGCAGTAATTAAGGGAACAGGAAGGATATACACTTCCAGGCCACGCCCCCAGTGACCCACTTCTTCCCACCAGGCTTCCCCTCCCAACATCACACCCAGCTATAAACCCATTATCGGACTAATCCAGTGCCACACACCTGTGACCCAGTGTTACACACACCCGTGATCTAGTCACCTCCCCAAAGCACCACCTATGAGCACATGAGGCTTTGAGGGGGGCATCTAGCTATAAACTGTAACATTCCACCCTTGACTCCCCCAAAGACTCATGCACATGCTTCCCTTTATGCAAAATGTGTTTAGTCTGTCTTTGAAAGTCGCCAAAATCTTAACAGTTTTACGATTGCTACATTTCCAAGTGCAAAGTTGCCTCTGAGATTTAAAGCAACCTCCTAGCTGGAAGCCTTTGTGAAAATGAAAAGAAAGATAAATACTTCTGACATACAATGGTACAGGCTGAATATTCCCATTCCAAAGGGCAGAAACAAGGGGAGAGGGAGGAAGGGGACCAAAGCAAGTCCAAAATCCAGCAGGACAAACCTTAAATTCCATAGTTCTAAGTCCAACACCCGGGACAATCTGTGAAAAGGTATGAACTCCAAAGAGTTTGGGTAACCCTGCCTTTAAGGCACTGCTAATGATTGTAGCTCTCCTGGATTCTCTCTTGGGCTAGGTTTGCAAACTGGCTTGTGGCTTTCCTTAAACAATCCACATTTCTGGCTTCTCCAACCTTCTGGGGTCTCCACCGTGCTTTTGGATTCAGAGAATGTCACTTACTGCCCTGTCAGGCACACTGCTTAGCCTCCCAGGCCTTTTTCCTAAGTCTGGATGGAAGCTTTCCTGGCCCCACAGCTTTAGCATTCTTCATGTGTGTAAAACTAGCACCATATGGATGACTCCAGTGTCTGCCACCAGCAGGAGGAGTAGCCGGGCTTTCTTGTCTCTTGGCTATAGGGGTTGAGTACCGAGATTGCTGAATGAGGCTTTTGTTGGGGCCTTTGATGCAGCATTGGGTGGAGGTAGTGCACTGGAGGGAGCCCTCCTGGTCTCCTAAAGAGTGTGAGGGACTACTGCTTATATCATGGAGGAGTTATCTGAAATTCCTGAACCTATGTGGGGACTTCTTCTAAGTTGTGACAGAAGGGGACAGGGTCATCAGTTTACAGGCTGTAGTCATCTGACCAGCTGCAATCAAGGCAAATATCTCCCTATCTCTGGTCTTGAATTATCTACAATGGCTTCAACTGTCGGGACAGCAGTACAGCCATCCTGTGACAGTCAGCTACCACTGACACTTCCCACATTCATGCAAAAATGGTGGAGTTGCAATCACAACTGCAGTCACTTTAAAGGAGTCCCCAGTGATACTGACAGTGTTGACCATGGCCCATCAGGGTTGCGGGATTTCAGGGGTATGGGGAATGTGCCCCAGTCTCTCTCTGATCTCTGTGCTGTTGGGCATGGTCCTCTGTTTCTCTTTAGAGAAGTGGCAGTAACACCTGTAGCACCTTCCAGTGAGAATGGGTGTCTTGACTGTCAGTCTAGCCAGGGTTCCTCTCACTGTGATGTAGAGGGTGACTAAGGAAGCAGCCACAGAATGGTGAGAAGACCATGAGTTGGTTGCCCTGGGTCACCCTCAGGGCATGGTGAGGGAATGATGGCTGTCGGTGAGATCAAGCTCCCTCTAGTTGTCGGAGGAAAAACAGAAAAGTCTGTTCTCTCTTTTCTCTGTCTCACAAGGAGGATGCAATTGTTAAAAAGTTCATGTCGTTAGAAGGAAGACAAGTCCTTTGCATTGAGATGATAGGGTATCACAGGAATTTATAAGATTGTACCCATCTCAGTTGCAGAGACTTTTATGTGAAGGGAGTCCTGGAGTGCTGTACTCCATGGGGAATTGTTACCCTGAGATTTGTTTCTCTTGTTCAGTCAGATAGACACTCAGACTGCTGCAGCCATGACCCAAGAGGACCCAGATCCTCCTTGTATTGTGGTCAGATCTAGTTGTCATCCCCACAGTGCTGTTTTGCAAACATTTAAAATTCAAACATTGTGAGCTCAAGTGAGATTCCAGTAAGATTTCAGAGGACAGTGGGAAGTTGGCAGTGTGTGACTCTGTCCAAGTCCCTACAAGCAGCCTGCAAAAGGCAGCTGCGAGGATTTGCTCAAAGCTACAGCGGTGACCCCAGGCAGGCAGAGGTACCAGGAATGTGGAACACCTCCTGAAGATAACCACAGACGTCAAGGAGAGCCAACCCAGCAAAGAAGCCTTGTGGACTGCAGCAGCCAAAGACATAGGGGTTCAGCTCCATGAGCCTGCAGGGATCGTGTCATGCCGCTGTATGTCCCAGTGAGTGACATGGAGCTATAGGATTTAATGTTGCCCTGTTGCATTATGGTCTTACTTTGGTCTAATTCATCCTTGCTGTTTTGATGTTCCTTCTTGTTAGAATGGAAACATTTACCCTGTGACATTACATCTTGGAAGTATACAACTTTCTTTTAGATTTTTACGGGTACTCAAAGTAAATGTGACTGTGGCAGATTTAGTTTTGTTTGCATCCAAGAGAACCAATAGCTGGAGAGACAGCTTCAGTAGAGGAAGATAAAGGCAGAAGACAAGTGGCTCACACTGGGATTTCTCTCGCCTAGTGCCGAGGAGAGGGAGTTGATGTGGCGTCTTCTGTCAGAATGTCATCTCAGTCTGCAGTTGGGCTCTGCATAGTTAATTCTGAGACATCGCCTGTTCTGGAATGAGCATCTCACCTGGTTCTGAGGGTCAGCAAGTCATCCAGGATCGGTGAACCTGGGAAAATGCTGCTGTTTGGGAGTTTTCTGTTTGGGCTGGTGTGGCTGGTTTCCATCAGTAGCCACGTGGCTCCCCCCACAAGTCTTCTTTTGTTTGTGTCTGCTGTACTGAGGTACAGAGATTCCTCTCCCAGCCTCACTGCAGTCCGTTTAGATTTGTAATCCCATGGAAAAGTTATTGGAATTCTGGCGAGTTAATTCCAATCTACCACTTCCAGTGCAACTCATGGCAAGAATAAAGACACTACGGCATATTTATAGTTATGGGGACCCAAAGGAGTCCTAAATTCAGCCAGGATGAAGGCTCATCAGAGCAAAGGCCTTGACCCAGGGCCCAGCCCAGATGTTTATTAATTCATGAAGAAAGGTGTGGCTTGAGGATGAGTGACAGCGAGACTGGCAGGAAATACGTGAGTGCTGTGAGCTGGGCTAAGCAGGAGACCTGAAAGCACCTCTGCCATACGCGGAGAGAAGGATATGCAGAAAGACCGATCTGCATAACACAGCTGAGGCAGTGTCTGATGTTTTGGGTGTGGTGCTTCAGCTCTGATGTACAAACTTCTCTGCCCTGGGGAGTCAGAGCCTCTTAGCTCCAGGATGCACCCAGTGGGCAGCCCGGGAGCGGTGGCTCTTCCTTCCCTCCCAGCTCACCCGTGTTGTGATGGGAGTCATGGGGCGGGGAAACAGGCCTGTTGACTGTCCGCCTAGCTTCACCAATTACACCTCAGCACCTCAGCAAAGCCAACTGGAGGGAAAAGGCCATGGCTTAGCCAGCTCTGTACGTATCAGTACATGGAGACAGGGCCAGGTTTAGCCAGAATGGAGATGATTGCTCTGTATTCGAGGAGAGCCATGGAGGTGGTCCTCCACACTGAGCATTATTGAACCCAGGACCTTTGCACTGAGCCACATCCCAGGCGCTTTAATTTTTTTTTACTTTGAGACAGCATCTCACTAAGTGACCCAGCTGAATTTACAATCCTCCTGCCTCAGCCTCCCAGAGTTCTGAGACTACAGGCATAGACCATCATGCCTGGCTACAAGTAACTTCAAGAACCTTTCCCATGACAAGAAGAGGGAGTATGCAGGGGAGGGGTTGGTGCCATTCCACTTACTCTCCAGGTAGCCAGGGTGATACGAAGCAAGGTGAAAGGAGGGAGAGTTACCCTTGTGAACTGAAAAGAAAGAGAAGAGAAAACTCTTAAGAGGAAATTTTGGACTTGAACTTCTGGCAGCCCTGGAGCTGTTGCGACTTTGGGGGTCTCTAGGAAATGGACTGAACACATTTTGCATTGTGAGATGTACATAAATACTTGAGGGCTAGGGGTTCAATATTATGGCTTGGGTGTCAAGTGTCCCTGTATGGGGCATGCTATGTCCCCCCAAGTCCTCATACAATTTTGATGGGGCTGAGTTATTGGTTTGTTATTGGTTTGTTGATTGACAATGTGAGCACTGTGCCCACCCAGGGGTAGAGCTGAGATACAATATAAAAAAAGGCGGGTCTTCCTCTTACACTTCCGCTTCCTCCTCTCTCTCTGTCTCTCTCGCCAGCGGCTTGCAGCTTACAGCTGCCATAAACAACAGGCCTGCCATGCCACGCTATCTTAGAGCCAACTAATAAACTAAAACTCCCAAAAAACTATAAAAATAAACCTTTCCTTCCCTAATTTTGGGCGTCAGATATTTTGTCTCGACAACGAGCAAAAAAATAACTAAAACAGTCCCCCAAAAGTTTTGTCCCCTAATGATACCTTTGTAGAAAATACTGGCACCCTTGGTCCACCCCACCTCTCCCCTCCCCGCCTCTCCTCTCTTCTTCCCTTCCCTTCCTCTTATCTCTCTTCTCCCTGGCCACAATCAGGCAAGCACTTCTTCTCCGTCATGCATTCTCCTTCATGATGGATTTTTCCACCGCAGCAAGGGAACAGGGCTGAGAGACCGCGTGCTGCAGTCTGTGAACGTGTGAGCCAGGGCAAATCTTTCCTGTTTTGAAGCTGCTGAGGAGGGAACTTTGTCATAGTGACAGAAAGCTTACTTACCATCTCCGTCCGAAACAGAGGAGTTTCTCCTCTCCCGCGGGGCGAGACCTGGCTCCCCTTCCTGGAGTCACAGGGAGCCAAGGGTCACGGCTTTTATCTCGATGGCCTCCCGGAGCTGCTCCTAGGTGGAGCTTTCAGGAGTGGCAGGACCATGGGTGTGTGGTACCGGATCAGTGTTCTGACTGGCTTAGCATAGTGCTGGGTGTGGCGATGGACTCACTGAGGAAGGAAGCTTCACCCTGGATGTGGGTGGCACCAACCAATGCGCTCGTACCCTGGCTGGAGTACAAGGAAAAGCAGAGTGAAGGCTGCCTCCTGCCTGCCACAGCACGCGCTGCCTTTTTTCCGCCACGCCCCTCTGCCCTGCCGCCCGCCTTAGAGTGGCTGAGTGTGCACCGCAACCTCCATAAACCGGGAGCTAAAATAAACCTTGTCTCTTCTGACTCGTGGGAGTC
The DNA here is from genome assembly GCA_004363535.1 of Dasyprocta punctata. Taxonomy (NCBI): domain Eukaryota; kingdom Metazoa; phylum Chordata; class Mammalia; order Rodentia; family Dasyproctidae; genus Dasyprocta; species Dasyprocta punctata. The sequence goes on along the minus strand of RJWM01035033.1, from coordinate 8,541 downwards.
AGGTATCTTGTCCCAGCAGTGAAAAGTAAGGGCCACTTCTTTGAGAAAGTGCCAGAGTCCATTCAGCTGTGGGGACAAACCTGTCTGATCCAACTCGAGAACAGGAAGTGGTCAATGGGGTGTCACTGTAGCGATGGGGCCGCTCCCAGGGGGGCAGTGCCCGCGTTAGTGGAGTGATGCCCCCTTCTGTACCCTCTCAGTGCTCTCCTTGAGCGCATTCACCAATATGTTCAAACCTACACAGATGCTCTGGCCTGTCATGGGTGGTGCGCTGGTGGACACTGTCTTAGTCACGTTCTAGTTGCTGAGACACGATAGTTGACATCCACAACTTAAAAGAAGCTGATTTTAGCTCACATTTTGTCTCTAGGCTGCTGGCTCCGAGGAAGGACAGCATGGCAGGGGGACATAGTGGAGGAAAACCTGTTTACCTCATGGTAGTCAGAAAGCAGAAGGAAAGTGGGGAGCAGGACAAGGAGACACAGCCTTCCAGAGCACACCCCAGTGACCTGCCTCCTCTGACCAGGCCCGCGCGCGTCAGTCACCTCCCAGAACTCCTGCTGTGAGCACACGAGACCGCTGGGGGACACGTCTCAGGCCACAGCAGACAGGGAGAGGTGGCTTCACCCCTGGAGGAGGTCTCTGGGGGTCACATGCTGTGTTGAGTTTTCTTTGCGTTCAGCTCTCTCCTCAGTGGCTGGCAAGGTTCTTGAGGGGTGTCTTGGACCCGCTGAGCAAATGGGCTGCGGAATAAGGCTCCGGCCTCAAACTCCAGAGGACATGTCACCTCTGTCACCTCTGTGACTTCTGCGACCTTTGACAGGTACCTGACCTCCCTGAGCCTCACATCCATAAAAGCAGGATAACAGTGCTGACTCTACTGTGCTGTGAGGAGCTGAGCGGTGAGTGGTGCGTTGTGAGTTGTCATAAGTGGCAGGTATTTTGATTATTCATCCGTGCACTCAAAATAACACAAAAGCTTGAGGAAAACTCCTTATGTAGCTAAAAGCATTATCCAGTTCACCAAAGAAGTATCCCACGTCACTGAAAAAGTGAGTGGATGTCTGAGTGAAATCCTCCTTCTTTTCACTTATGAAACTTGATCATTTAAGCGAAAGTATTGCTTAAATCCATACTGTTAAATACACTCACTTGTCAGTGATGTCAGCAACTTTCCAAAATTGAATAAATACTATACTTTTCCTCAGTCTCATTTTATCAAATCAGGATTGAATTGCAAGCATAGGTTGACAGGAGCCTGGCAAAAGTCATCAGAATCGTTATATGAGAGTCCATTTACTAAAAGGAACCTGGCGGTACAGACAGTTGTACGTGGTAATATTAAATTGTAAGGCACACATCACACGAGTAATATTTATTACATTCTCATATGTGTGCATGTTGGGGGACTGCTGGATAGTTGTATTTTTTCCCCAAGTGTGTTGGAATTTTTAGTGTGTCAAGATAAATTTGGAAGAATTTCTGCAGATGCCATCATGTAGCATATTGTCTGGACCTGTAGTCCGTGCATATAAGTAGGCAGTATTGGAGGATTGGTGCGTTCATGGCATGTTTTATGATTATGTGTGTTGTTTTTGTGGCTTCTAGGATTTGAGTTTTTGATGGCAGGTCCTTGACTAGTTTTAGGGACTCGTAAAATGAGTATTTATAGTTGTGGTATGGAGTTTATTTAATTCTTTATTCTATACATTGGAGGAATTATTTTTATCAGCAATTTGTGACTATGCAGATATCATGGCCTTGCATGTATAGTTGGGGATAAGAGGCAGTAGGTTTGCATATTTATAGTCAGGGATGGGTAATTTGGGTATATTGTGGCTGGGGGAGAGATAGATCTGTTTATCGAGTTTCCCCATGCATTCAAGGAACATGGTGGTTTGGATTAGTATTTTCTGTGACTATCTTTACTTTTCAGTAGGCAGTTGTTAGCATGTATTTGGCAAGTGAAGTTGTGTTTATCTAATAGAAAGAAGAAGTTATATGTTTCCACAGGGGAAAGTGAAAATTCTATACATATTAGAAGTATGGTTGCTAGTATTTGGGAATGTGTAAGAAGGTTTTTACTAGATCACAATAAATAAGTGATTTTATGTGTGTTTATAGGTGGTGTGTTGGAGATATGCTGTTTTCTGAGCATGTATATAGTTTGTATGCATATCCATCGGGGCAAATTAATTATACTAGTTTACTGAACATGTATGGGATTATTACAAGTATTCTAGATATGTTTAGGACTACTTGAGTCTCGAGGTTAGAAGGTAGTGGTCTGGAGGCATGAAGACCAGCCGAGGTGTTTGGGGGGTATATACATTCAAGAACTGGTTTTGTTTATAAGTGTGCACCCATAGATGTGTGGGAGTTTTGTGTATCTATTAATAAACATTCAAGAATTCTTAGTGTTTTGTCTGCATCTATCTGAATGCTTGAGATGTACATTCATGACTTTTGTGGGTGTGATTTGGGGGTTTTGTGGGTGTGGAAATGTGTGATTGATTGATTGATTGAACCTGAGTGAATAACACGCGACTAAAGTGGCTCAGCCTAGCTCTGGGAGTGGAAGGCCCACCCCAGGGAGGGTCATCGCCTGAACGGTGTAAAAGGGAAATGAAGGAAGGATCTGTTTTCATCAGAGGAGCTCCCGTTTCCACTCTTACCTTGGACATCGTCTTCCGGGTTCCAGGGCAGAGTCTTCGGCCTCCAGCACTGACCCTGCCATCTTCGGGCCCAGAGCCTTCAGCGTCCATCACAGGCCCTTCGCCCACTGGTTTGGACTTGCATGGGGCGCTGCCCTGAGCGCCAGGCCTTTGACTGAGTCTTTTGGATCCCCGACTACACAGACAGCCCTTTCACACCCTTCCACACCTGACTCTGTGGGCAGCCATTGTAAACCAATCTTGTAAATTCTCGTGTGTTTGTGTATCTTGTATTAAATCTGTTTTCTCTAGTAAGCTCTGTCCAGTATGACAAGTGACTCAGGGGTCCTCTTTCTGTTTATGCCGCAATGTAATCTTTGAGTTTCGTGAAGTTGCTTTTGTGTGTGGTCCTCACATCTGTGGCGTGGTCTTACACATTTGATCAGTATAGGGTTTTTTGGCTGTTTGAGTTCATGGGGTCTAAATGTGTATTCTGGGAGGGTGGGAGGTTCATCACGTGTGTTTAGAAACAGGTTGTATAGATTGTGTGTGCCCTCAGAAATAGTGCAGTAAGCGTGCTTACTTTTTACAGGTCTTATTTTGGATGGTTCGTGAGGCAGTGGTTTGTTTTATTGTTCTAGAGCCTGTGTCTGCACAGTTTGCTTTTTCTCAGGGGGGCAGTGTGTTCCTTGTGCAGAATTGTGTTTATGCACGTACTGTACGTGTGCACATGGTTGGAGTGCTGTGGAGATGTCTAGGGTGAGTGGTGTTTACTTCTATAGTATTTACACAGTAACAGGCCGTGTGTTCAGGGTGCAGGTAGCAATCGTACAGTACCTGTGTGTTTAGGGGTGCAAGTTCTGGAGACCTACAGTGTGAATTTTATTGTGTGTTTGAGTTTGGGTTAAGGGTCCTACTTTGGGACAGCTGAATTGTGGGCACACGTTCCTGTGAAAGAACCTGGGTGTCCTGGAGCTCAGTAGTGCTAGCTTGGCTCATCCAAACATCTCACCAGCTGTGTGTCCTGCAGTATCATATTGGTAGGTTTACGTGATTCATGTTGGGATGTTTATACCAGTTAAACCCCAGATCAAGGCTTCCCTGCCTGCTCCTGCTACCTCTCGGGTGTGTTTGTGTGTGGGTGTGTGCGTGCGCGTGCACTTGTGTGTTCAGTATGGTGTGAACAGATGTTTGGGTGAAGTAAGAATATTCAGGTGAAAATGAGTGCATGTATGGAACTCTAGGTGATTGTGAATGGGACACTGAGAACCACGAAACGTGATGGTGTGAACTGACCTTGGTCACTCTGAGCCATTGTGTCGAACCTACCCTGGGCCATTCATTAGTCAACACCAGAAAACCCCCATTAATGTTGATTTCCAGCTCTTCTTTGTGAAGATGGATGGAGGAGAATGTGTGCTTTGGACAAACGCTGCCACACTTCTGCAGTTCGGGCACATGGGTCCTGGGATGCCCGGGCCTGGGAGACAGCCTTGGAGAGCAGAACTTCGCTAGGTGATGTCTCTGTGGCGGGCAGCTGTCAGAAAGTGAGGCTTCCTGGAGAGGAAGTCACACAGGCCACGTCCTTTGCCCTGCAGATTCTTTGGCAATCATCTGGGCAGCCTCAGGTGCTGAGGGCTTCCCGGTGGCACAGCTGATAGACAAGGACAGCCCCCCGCCATGGGGTCCGGCTGTTGAAAGCCAGAAGAACTTGCGCCTCTACCACTGTCTGGCCTGGCTGGTGGGCACTGCTGAGGATCAGTAACTGATTTTTATTCGTTTTTTATGTAGGATGGAAGGTCTGTGTCTAGATTTTTATTTTTAAGAATTTCCCTCTCTCTCTCCCTTCTTACTCATCTGCCTTATTTTTTCCCTTAGTGCCTTCTGTAGTCCTATGGTTTGGCCCTGCCTCTTGGTGAGACTGTGCCCCAGCGCCGTGAATGTCATCGGTGCTTCTCGGTCCCCAGCTCCTCGGGGGCAGGATGGCTTGATCAGATTCTCAAGGTCATGGACATAAAATTTGAGAAAGCAGGGGCGCCCCTGTGAATCTTCCCACTCTCCGGGAGTCTTTCACTCACATCTTTACTGAGTCCTGAGAAATGCCAGACACAGTTTGGGGTTTTCCAACCTCATAATCAAAAGGGCTTGCCTTTGTCCTGGGAATACGAAGTGGCTAATCCATTTGGGAATTTTAGTAATAAAATGCCCATATTAACAGATTGGTACATCTTAATAATTTCCAAAAAAAAAGAAAGATGTGGATAAAATTCGGTGATTATTATTATCGTGTAAATAAACCAAGAAATTCAGGATAAAATACATCCTCTAAATGCAAGACAGTACGTACATTAGAAATTTGCAGTAGACTTGAAATGAGTACTGGATTTAGTACCATGACAAATATTTAACCTAACAACAGGGTTTCCCTCTATAAAACAGGAAACAGTCACTTATATGAGAAAGAATGAGGCAAAATGTTATGATTTGCAATGAAACATGTTCTTTAAGAGAATCAACCAAATAATTATTAGAATAATCTACTAAGATGGCTAGATAAAGATTGAACACAGTAACTTTCTCATATATTAAAGTAACTTTCTGATATAAAATATGAAATTAGATAATCCCAGCACTCAGGAGGCTGAGGTAGGAGGAGCGTTGTGAGTTTGAGGCCGGCTTGGGCTACAACGCAAGTGCAAGGCCGGCCTGAGCTACATAGTGCGACCCTGCCTCAAAAAACCAGGGCTGGGAGTTTGTCTCAGTGGCTTCAGTGCCTGCCCTGGCAGGCACGAGGTTGTGAGTTCAATCCCCGGTGCTGCAAAAAAAAAAAAAAAAAAGGGGGAAATTAGAGCATGAAAAGGATATCCCATAAATAATAGTAAATAGAAAAATCATATTAAGTACTTAGAAAAACCACAATAATAAATGTATAGAACTAATTATGGAGAAAAATGGAAATTTCCTTGACAGAACAGAGGGGAGGAAGCATATCCTAAGGTGGTGAGTATATCTGGGGATAAAACTTCTAGCAAAAACAAACAAACAAACAAAAGCCCAAAAAGCTCCAGTATTGACCTCATTTTTCTGACAAAATAGCAAAGGAATGCAGGGTGTGGTGGTACACCCCTGTAAACCCAGCACTCCAGAGGCTGAAGCAGGAGGATCACTATGAGTTCGAGGCTGCTACAAAGTAAGCCCAACTCCAGCCTGAATTGCATATTGAGGCCCTGTCTCCAAAAGACAAAAAAAAAAAAAAAAGAAAAAGAAAAAGAAACAGAAAATGATCTCTCTCCTCATCATTAGTTCTCCCTTAGCCCAACCTGATTCTTCTTAAATCACCTTGAACTGAACTAAGTTCTCCATTTCAGTTACCATATATTTCTTATTTCTAAAGTATCTGTTCTATTTTTAAATATTTTTGTATTCTGCTAAAGGATTCATCCTATGTTCATGCCTCCGTAATAATTTATTTTGATAAATTCATTACGAGTGTTCTCTGATCTCTTCATGTTGTTTAATTTTTCCTCTTGCTAGGTAAAATTTTCAGTTCTTGAATGCCTGATTATTTTTAAGTGAATAACAAACACCGTGATTGAAAATGACAGTGTTAATTCCAATCTCTGGATGATGGAATCTTTCTTCAGAGTCTCTGCCTCTATCAGGAAGGTGGAAAGAGAGAGCTAACACTGTTGGATCTCTTTAATCTACTCGGCTGAGGATATCTGAACCCCTCGAGAGGGCCATGTCCAGCTCATTCTCACTCCTGGGAGAAGCAGCGGACTGTTACCCAGGGTCCCGCCTGCTTGGGGGTCCTTACCAGCACGAGCATTCGGAGAGGTTGGATGTGGTGCTCTGTCCTTCTGCTTCCAGCTCAGGCCATAGCGGAGAAATTACGGATGATTCTCTCAACCAGCTGAGCTGGTCCCCCGATCCTCATGATGCTGTGTGATAGACTGTCCTCCTAAAACAGAGCTCTAGCGGGGCCTGCACCCCCAAACATAAAGATGAAGAAGTCACACAGTTACGTTGAAATTTTCTGATATACACATTTCAAAAAACATAGCAAGAAACAGATACAATTAGCTGCTTAATAGTGGACAGATAGACTCTTCTTGACTACAGTGAGGTTATGTCCTGATAAACACATCATAAATTGAACATATCAAAAATTGAAAATGTTTAATACACCTAACCATCGGAATATCATACTCTGCAACACAGTAACGTAGTACCCTGTGGAGTATTGATTGTGTGTCCTGGTGACTGTGTGGCTGACTAGGAGTTGTGGCTCTTTGCTACTACCCAATAGTGTGAGAGAATCATACTACATATTGCCTTCCCAGGTAAAACTCAGAATTCAAACTTTGGAGTATGGTTTCTATTAAGTCAAAGAACCCAAATAAGTACCATTGTAAGTTGGAGACTGTCTTGGTTACTTTTGTCATTGTTGAGACAAAATAACCAAGTAAAGGAGGAGAGGTTTATTTAGCTCACAGTGTGTAGAGGTTTCAGTTTGTAGTCAGCCGGCTCCAAGGCAGGGTGGCATGGCAGAGGGCCATCATGGAGGAGAAACTGTTCATGGCAAAGCAAGTCAGGGAGAAGGCAGCGAGCAGCAATAGACAAGCCAAGCAGCAGGCCAGAACAGCAGCGCTTTCTCTGTCCTTTCTGACCCGGCTACATGCCCTTCGGTAGTACCCACACCCGGGGGGGGGCCACCCCATGATCCACACCAGAACTATGCCAAGCCAATCAGTGGACTAATGCAGTCATTATACATCCTTGATCCTAGCATCACGTACTCTAGACCCAGCCATCTCTAAAAAGCCCCACCTAGGACTGCATGAAGCTTAGGGGGACATCTAGACAGCCATACCAGGGACTGTTTGTATTTTCTTTAACCCAACTGTTACTTCAGTGTATAAGCAATGTAAAACTCACTAATGAGATTTTTAAAAATTCTTTTCACAAAATCTTCAGAATCACATGATTTTAAAATCACGGCACATCTCAGTTGGAACTGTTTACCCGTGACTAGTGGTACTGTGTCTGAACATTGTGACTTGAGCTAAATACTAAAGCGAGAAGCTGCACCAGCTGTACGGGACACGCCAAGAGTTTGTGAAAGCAAAATAGCCAGAACTGGGCCTTCACTCCCCTCCAGGGCTGGCAGGGCAGAGAATTCTTCAGAAAGCTGGGGTTTGATGTTGTCCACCGTTAGTGAGGATGAGCAGGACCTTCAGTCCCCCTTGCCCTTGAGAAGAGGTGGGGAGGCCATCGAGAGAGCCGGGCACGCCTCTCCCGGGACTGGAGAGCCCAGAGACCTGTTTCCTGAGACTTCTGTGGAATCAGCCCCTTGTTAGAGACGGTGACTGAGGCTGCCCTGCCTCATGGAAAGACAAAGGTGGCAACTTTTAGAGCAGGATACACTTCTACTTGACTTTGAAGCTGGCTAACAGAGGATGTAGAGAACAAGGGTCCGCCCACATTTCCCCCTATTCCCTTGCTGTGCACTGGTCCTCCAACATGCCTGAGTTTAGTAGTTACATTGACTGACTAATACAATACCTGAGAAGAGACTGTTTCTGTGACCGAAAGGTACCCCAAACCATAGAATCTCCCTGAAATGTTAACCAAGCGCTAGGTGGAGAAGGAGCAGGTTCAGAGTAAATTTCCCTGTAGGAATACATGGTCATTTCCCTGGGATTTCCCTGAGTCCTGTTCACTCATTTCACTGGTTTCCTGGCGAAGGTTTACCTTCACCTTCGGATGGCCTCGGGCGGGGTCAGAATGCTGGGAGGAACTGGTCAGAAGTGAGAAGCTTAGGGTGCAGGAAGGGGCTGCTTCCCAAGGCTCACACCCTGGAGTGGTGGGGACCTCTGTGTACCCA